>CM019742.1:2338279-2547540 GCA_009761775.1 Ficus carica | reverse complement strand
AAAATTTTGGATATTACAACAATAACATTCACTTGTCTTATTTATCTCGTGACTTATTCTTACCGTGTGATTTAATATTTGTGAACATGCTTCATGATGTCACGTATACAAACATACAACATAAAATACACTTAATCATAATACATCATAACATAACTTGTCATAACATAACATAATATAACATAACATATCATAGCATAATATCATAACATAAACATATCATAACATAAACTTATCATAACATAACTTAAACTTATTATAACATATCATAAACTTATCATAACATAACCTATCGTAACAAAAACTTATCATAACATAACTTAAACTTATTATAACATATCGTAAACTTATCATAACATAACATAAGCTTCATAACATAACTTCATAGCATAACTTATTATAACATAACTTCATAACATAACTTATCGTAACATAACCTTCATAACATAACTTCATAGCATAACTTATTATAACATAACTTCATAACATAACTTATCGTAACATAACCTTCATAACTTCATAGCATAAAATCATAGCATAACTTATCATAAACTTAACATAACATATCATAGGTAAATCATGTAAATCAATACATGATTTCTTAAAAAAAACATAACATGCAACAAAAACGTTTTGTCCATGCTGTAGGTGGAGTTGTACTTACCTCTCATCCTATGCTCTTGGTCTATCATCCTATCGAGGCACGATGACATTACATATTCCTGTTTCAAACAGGACGTAAGATATGGATCGTTATATTTATTATAAATCATAATTATTAAATGTTGGTATCCTTTAGGGTTATCTTGACTAACCCTTAAGGTTATTTGTAGTCAAACTCTTGGTTAACCAAAGTCAACATTTAATTAACTAATGGTCAACTCTTGGTTAATAATGGTCAACCTTTTAGGGTCGACCTTGGGCTTTGGACTAAGCCCAGTAACTCGGGTCTATTCCCGGTTACGGTCCGTAATCGGCTTGTCTAAAATTTTATCTCAAAAATTCTATTTTTCCTTACTTGGAAAAATTTAGGGAAATTAATCCAAAAACTTCTTTCTTAACTTATAAAAATCCTTTACTTAAATCGTAAAAATCCAAACTCTTGGATTAGTGCTTTATAAAATCATTTGAGGTTGAAAACTGCCCTTGGAACAGTTTTCTATAATCAAAACAATAGTTTGTAGTAGAAAAATAGTTTTCTAAAGACATTTGTAAAGCTAGTGGTGCAGGAATTTTCGGATTCCCTGCGCATCCTTCGAAAAACGATCCCAGTTTAAAAATCGGTTCATAATCTGAAAAAGTTTTCTTCACAAAAGTTGTAGCTCTCGAAAAATGCTAAAACTTTCGTGTTTTGCAAAAATTCCAATTAGGCCTAGATTCGTCCCAGTTTTTGTTTGAAACTGGCTGACCCCGAAAAACTGAGTGAAAACTGGGTCTGGGGATCAGCCACGGGTTTTGGGGTAAACGGAGGCCATTGGGGCCTTATTTTTGAAAGCAGTTCACGTAACCCCCTAGGAAAAATCGTTCCGAACAACTTTCGTGTTTTAAGTTTCTCCAAAATCGGCCTCTAAGGGCCTCAAATTTCACGTTTCCCAAAACTGGTCAGTTTTACCCGAAAATGGCAGTTTTCGGTTTCAAGTTCGTTTTACTTAAATTTTACGTGCACACTACCTCGAACGGGTTCGGCCGTGAGCCTATGACAACATGCAGTGCTTTTAACGTAAAACATGCAGTTATATATCGCTTAAACATCTTCATGCAAAGCAAAACCCTTGGGTGTTCTTGCACCAAACCAGGGTTTGCAAAACGTTTGGTTTGCAACACCATACATCAATCAAATACAAACCCTAAAACCTAATTAGAGCAGAAAATTAAATGAGCTTATGCTCATACAAATCAAGCTTGAAATACACTTAAATCTCCAAATTGAAACTCAATTAAAATGCTTAGAACCAATAGAGATTTACCTTAATTCACACCAAAATTGGTGCTAAGTTTTGGGCGGTTTTGGGTCTAACACTTCCCCCCCTTACTCATCACCATAACCGGCCATAAACACAAGGAAACAAAGCACATAAGCATCTTGTTCTAAACTCAATAAGGGACTTAAGATTAAAGGGATTTACCTCTAGGGTTTGGGATTTGGGTTCTCAAGCTAGAATCCCAAATTTTCCCTTTCTCTTGGCTGCCACTAAACCGGCCTTACTCCCCTAAAGCACCAAAATTTTCAGCCACTTGATGGCTGCCACTAAAAATCCGGCCATCAAGAAATCCGGCCAACTTGAATTTTTTTCTTACTTTCCTCTCAAGAAATCCGACCAACACATGGTCTTTTCTCTTGCTTGGGGTTCGGCTTCTAATGGAAGGGAAAGGAGAAAATGAAAGGCTTAGAATGGGTTTAATTGGTTAATGAGCAAAATACTTGCTCATCAAGCCACCTAGGTGAGGTGGTGTGGCCTTATTGGCTAGCCATTCCCTTAGAGAACAAGGGAAAACTTCTTTCCCTAAAGTCCAAATAATGAGGTGTCCTCCCCCCCTTGGTGTGGCCGGCCATGAAGAGCTTTGGAGTCCAAGTGCTTGTTCAACAAGCAATTGCTTGCTTCACCTAGCTTATGTCACCTTGGTGACATCATCACCAAAAATTTCCTTGCCCTTCAAGGCTTCAATGACCGGCCATTTGTTGAGGGTGAGCCAAAAATGGCTTGCTCACCAAGCAACTTGGTTGATTACATCATCATGCCTATGTCATCAAGCTAAAAGCTTGCTCTCCAAGCCACCAAGGAGAACCGGCCATGCAATGGTTGTGAACAAAATTTGGGCTTGTTCTAGAACATGTGTGGAAGTCAAAATGATGATGTGTCCAAAGGTGGACCTACCACACCTAGCTTGTGTCGCCAAACTAAAAGCTTGCTTCATTGTAACCAAGCTAACTAGATTTGTAATCAATCATTGGCCTAACATTGGCCTAGTTGGAGGCTTAGTTAGGAATATCAATAAATTCCTATTTTGTCCCTTTCTTCCAAAAGGTCTTATATTGCTTAAGCCAACTATTTTCGAGTCTCGTAGTTAATTTTAACGAGAACTCAAACATATACTGATATTTAACTCAAATCATGAGTTTCATATCATCATATAAAATTAAATCTTAAATTTTCCTTGTCAAAAAGAAAATCATAGATTTATCGCAATTTCGGGTTCTTACAGTTATACCCGAGTTACTGGGTCAAGCCCAAGGCCCAAAGGTTGACCCAACAAGGGTTGACCATAGTTGACCGAAGTTGACCATTGTTGATCATAGTTGACTTTGGTTGACTAACATGTGGATTTTAGTATAACCTTAAGGGTTAGTCAAGATAACCCTAAAGGACACCAAGATTAACAAACTGGGCTAAGGTATAGGGTTACTATTTGTAACCCAGTAAGACATCTAGTATCGGGGACATACAACTAGGAATATGTAGACATGTTGGTTAGATCCCCAACATTCCACAATACTAATTAGACCCTTACCTATGTCCTTCAACTAGCAGGAGGAAACCTGCAGCTGTACCCAGAGGAGGAGCAGCACTTCGTAGGACATAACGAGAGAGGTAAGTACAACTCCGCCTACAGCATAGGCCCTTTGTTGCCTGATGTAATGTGCTGATATGTGATAATGTGTTATGCTATGCTATAGCTATGATATACTAAGTTATGTTATGACATGCAATGCCATGTTTTCAGAAATGCCATGTTTTCAGAAATGCCATGTTTTCAAAAATGCCATGTTTTGACTAATGTTGATTATGTTATAATATTGTGACATCATGAAGCATGTTCACTAATATTAAACCACTTGGTAAGAACAAGACAAGTAGAATGTTGTGTCGTGCCGACTTGCCACAAAGGCGGGTTTAAATGGTATGGATCATGGTTTGAGTTGGATTGGAAGGCTACCTAACTACTCCATGTTAAACTTTGTGTTTCATGGTTTGAGTTAAAACGGACTGCCACCTTCAACCATTCCTTGGCTATGTACCACGGTACGAGCACACATGATATGTAAAGGAATAGAACTAAATTATGTTATAAATCCATAATTGATTCATAAGAGATTATAATTGGTTCATGCACAATGATATGTTTTGTGTCGCGGATGTGATAGTTGTACTTGCTGAGCGAAAGCTCACGTCTTACGTCTATGCTGTAGGTAAGTATCCTGCCAGCAATCTCTGATGCAATACTGTGGAAGGTTGGTGCTGCGGACTGTGAAATGTGGGATGGACACTGCCACAACTTTTGAAAAAAAAATATATATACTCTATAAAATATGTTGTAATGAAAAAAGGGTTTTCGTATTTCATGACGTTTTAAGTATGGATGACAAAGTTTATATAAGGCAAGCAAGTTGCCTCTTGTGGTACCAACCCACATTAGTTCGGGTTTGGTCTACAACATGATTTAGATGGCCTTCAAGGAAGGTTTGAAAGTTCGGTACTCGAGGAAGTACCTACCAGTCAGTTGAAAGTTTTAAAATAAAGTTCAAAAAAAAAAAATAAAAAAAAATAAAAAAGGGGTTTAAAAAAAAAAAGAAAATCTTTCCCAAATTTTCCGCAAGTTTAATTTAAGTATATAAGTAAGGTGACGACCCGGCCCACGTCTACGTAGTCGTTCCCCAACGTAGATGGTGTAAGTCGGGGCGTGACAGTTTGGTATCAGAGCAGAGTTCCTGCCATCCAGTTTCACAGTTCTGCTGCCAGCGCCACAGTTTTGTATGTTTGTTTTCTTACTTTGTTTTATAAGATTATTATAATGGCATGTATCTAGTGTTAAATTTGGGTCGAACTAAAGAGGACCACGAGGCTCCGTTGACATTCCAAGGAATGGAGGAGAAGCTTCGCATCTTCAATAAGACTCAAGGAGTGGTTGCACGATATTGAGGCCCTCCTCAGATTATGTCATGCAGGAACGTATCTTCAGAATATGCTTGCCAGTCGAGCCGACGTCTAGTCAAGGAAGCTCGTGCAAGGAGCCTTGGCCAAGAGGATCTTGAGAGGAGATTCCTAAATGGATTTCTTGACGACAGCAAGGGTCGCCCATGTATTACCGCAATATCGAGATGTACCAGAATATGTACATGAGAAGATACGTCAGCGATGTTGCAGCTGACATGTTTATCCGAACGAGTTTATGGGCTTTTATTGCCAGTGAGTCAGAGTCGCACAGTGGAAGTGTGATGGATAAACTAAGCTTATGATATGATGATCGCTAGAATAGCATTAAGAAATGAGTAGGCTCTAAGATTAGATAGCCTCTTGTCTCATTTTGGGTATAGTAATGATAAGGAATCTTTCCATTTGAGGAATTGGATTGAGACCATGAAAGTTAAAAGTTTCATGATTGTGAAACTTTTACCCCATAAGAGAAATATTAGATATGGGGAAGATTTTGAGGATGTCTTAGTTTGGGGGTAGCAAATAAGCAATATGCTACCAACAACAATTTATTAGGTTAAGGTCGATGGCACCAACCCTGAAGTCGACATATAATTGATAATTAAGGTCGACGGAAGGCAACCATTTAAGTAATGGAAATTTTGAGATGATGATTGGGAGTTTTAGATATCCCTTAGAACTATGATTATGCCTTTGAGCTTTAAAGGAAATGCTAAAGGCAAGAAGAACGTTTCTACAAGCTGACAAGTAGCTAGTTGATACAAGGATACTTTCTATTGCATCACTTGAACAGTAATATGTTTTCAACAATACTATTTATTATTGATTTTCATGATTGAATTGGAAAAGATTCCAAAAAGTATCTTAAATGTAATAACATATTAAGATACATAAACAGATAAGTAACAGTAAGGTGTCGTACCAACCTCCCCTAGTTAAGGAGGCTACTGTTTAGTATTACCTTCCGTGATCGAAATTCGTGATCGTGAAGGGTCCAGTTAAAATTCCCAGAACTGTTAGGGCCTTGCAAACCCTAGCTTTATCTGGAGACTGCGCGCTTTTGGTACGTACACTACGGGCCCACATGTTAAGACAAGATAATAAAACACAATATGCTTTTCAAATATGAAAAAGCTATGTGATACGATATGTTTTTAAAGTATGGAAAAGTTATAAATTTGCTTTTCAAAGATGGCAAGTTATATGATATACTTGTTCAGTTTTTCATGTAAATAGTTCTTGTGATGCAGTATGAAAGGAAAGTATGATGGTATGAAATGAAAACATGAAAGTATGAGGATATGATAGTACATGAAAGAAGATTATGGTTCTATATAAAAGACCTGATCTTATTAAGTTATTCAAATGAGAATAAACTACAATGAATTTATAGTGGACTTGAAGAAAAGCCACCTAGAATTATTCTAATTTTCGAGGACGAAAATCTTTTAAGGAGGGTAGAATGTAATAACCCGAATTTTTATGACTCTAGATTTCCTTTGAACAAGGAAAACCTAAGTCTAGATCGTGGTTGGAATGGAATAACAGTATAAGTTTGAGTTCTCATTTAACTAGTAACGAGACTCAACGATGGATTACTTAGGCCAGTTTAAGGCATTTTAAGGAAAATGACGTGATGAAATTTCATGATTTCATGATGGTCAAAGTTTGACCAAGATAGTCAAAGTTGACCAAAAAGTCAAGGTATGAGATCGCTCTAGAATAATCGTGAATAATATTTGGAGCAATGGGGATTTAGCAGTTTCAAGTTCTAAGAAGAAAAATCCATACACAGTCCAATTTTACGAAGATGAACTCCGGACTGCAATTTAGTGAAACAGTACTGTTTTAAGTGAAAAACAGTATTAGTATTGATTAAGTTAGTAGGGAAATGGACTGAAACCCTATATTTAAGGATTTTTGGGAATTTAGTGGACCATTAGGTATGGAATTGAAGCCAAGTGGCTCCACCAACACTGTCCACCTCACAGGGACTAAAGTGCAAATATTTTGTCATTAAGGACTAAAGTGCAATTCTAAGTAAGTAAGTAAGTATGTAATTTTTTTGAATTATGGAATTTATGGATATTCCTAACCAAGTTTCCAACTAGGGTTGAGCTAAGCCAATGGTTGGTTACAAATTTAGTTAGCTTGGTCGCTTTGGAACAAGCAATTAAGCTAGAGATAAGTTTGAGAAGATTTTTCTTTGCTTCCCACATGCTATGGTCGGTTTTTCATCCTTGGAAAACAAGGAAATATGCTTAGGTATGCAAGGTGACACAAGCAAGGAGAGATAAGCAATCAAGAAGCTTGGTGAGCAAGCCAATTTTGGTTCACACATGGCTTGATAGCATGGTGACAAGTGTATGCTCTAGAAAGGCTTGTTGAGCAAGCCAACTTTTGGCTCCCACACATGTAAAGGCCGGTTGTGTGTGGCTTAGAAAACAAGCAAATTTTGCTTGATGATGTCAACAAAAGATGTCACCAAGGTGACATAGGCTAGGTGATGTAAGCATGGCTTGTTGAGCAAGCACTTGCATTCTTAGTCTTCATGGCCGACCACATCATCTAGGGGGGGGGGGGGGGGACACCTCATCAAATCCTCATTGGATTTTATGGAAAGAAGTCTTCCCTTGTTCTCCAAGGGAATGGCTAGCCAATAAGGCCACACCACATCACCTAAGGGGGGGGGCTTGTTGAGCAAGTAAACCCTTAGATGTAATTAGGAAAACTTTAGCTTTTCATTCTCCTTTTTCCTTCCACTAGAAGCCGAACTTCAAGGGAGAAGAAAGACCATGTGTTGGTCGGTTTTTCTTGAGCAAAAAGCTAGAGAAAAATTAGAAGGAAAAGCTAGAAAGAAAGGAAGAGAAAGGAAGGTGTGGTGGCCGAAAATCTTGAGAGAATTCCATAGAGGGGAAAACCGGATTTCTTGAGCAAGGAGTTAGAAGAAAAGTTTAGATCCAAAGTTAGATCTAATCTCAAGAAGTAAAGGTAATCCTATTCTCCTAAACCCCTCTAGTTCTTTAATTAAGTTTTGATTTAAATTTGTGTATTTTCATGTGGGAGAGGCCGAAAATTGGAACCCCAATTGGAGGGGAAATCCGGACTTGTTGGCAGCCAAAATGGAAGGTATAAATCCTCTAACCCTAAGTGTTTTATTTAAATTTCATTTGGGAAATTTAAATGTATTTCAAGCTTGATTTGTATGAGCATAAGCTCATTTAATTTTCTGCCCTAATTAGGATTTTAGGGTTGTGTTTGATCGATGTATGGTGTTGCAAATCAAACGTTTTGCAAACCCTGGTTTGGTGCAAGAACACCCAAGGGTTTTGCTTTGCATGAAGATGTTTAAATGATATATGACTGCATGTGTTACGTTAGAAGCACTGCAGGTCATCGTAGGCTCACGGCCGAAGCCGTTCGAGGTAGTGTGCACGTAAAAGTTACGTAAAACGAACTTAAAACCGAAAACTGCCATTTTCGGGTAAAACTGACCATTTTCGGGAAAAGGGAAATTTGAGGCCCTTAGAGGCCGAATTTGGAGAAAATTAAAACACGAAAGTTGTTCGGAACGATTTTTCCTAGGGGGATACGTGAACTGTTTTCAAAACTAAGGCCCCAATGGCCTCCGTTTACCCCAAAACCCGTGGCTGATCCCCAGACCCAGTTTTCACTCAGTTTTTCGGGATCAGCCAGTTTCAAACAAAAACTGGGACGAATCTAGGCTGAATTGGAATTTTTGTAAAACACGACAGTTTTAGTATTTTTCGAGAGCTACAACTTTCGTGAAGAAAACTTTTTCAAATTACGAACCAATTTTTAAACTGGGGTCGTTTTTCGAAGGGTGCGCAGGGAATCCGAAAATTCCTGCACCACTAGCCTTTCCAATGTCTCTAGAAAACTATTTTTCTACTACAAACTATTGTTTCGATTATGGAAAACTGTTCCAAGGGCAGTTTTCAACCTCAAATGATTTTATAAAGCACTAATCCAAGAGTTTGGATTTTTACGATTTAAGTAAAGGATTTTTATGAAGTTTTGGGATTAATTTCCCTAAATTTTCCAAGTAAGGGAAAATGAATTTTTGCAAGTTGGAGTATAGCAAGCGATTAGTTTACGAAAGGTAACCGGGAGTTATACCCGAGTTACTGGGTCAAGCCCAAGGCCCAAAGGTTGACCCAACAAGGGTTGACTATAGTTGACCGAAGTTGACCATTGTTGATCATAGTTGACTTTGGTTGACTAACATGTGGATTTTAGTATAACCTTAAGGGTTAGTCAAGATAACCCTAAAGAACACCAAGATTAACAAACTGGGCTAAGGTATAGGGTTACTATTTGTAACCCAGTAAGACATCTAGTATCGGGGACATACAACTAGGAATATGTAGACATGTTGGTTAGATCCCCAACATTCCACAATACTAATTAGACCCTTACCTATGTCCTTCAACTAGCAGGAGGAAACCTGCAGCTGTACCCAGAGGAGGAGCAGCACTTCGTAGGACATAACGAGAGAGGTAAGTACAACTCCGCCTACAGCATAGGCCCTTTGTTGCCTGATGTAATGTGCTGATATGTGATAATGTGTTATGCTATGCTATAGCTATGATATACTAAGTTATGTTATGACATGCAATGCCATGTTTTCAGAAATGCCATGTTTTCAGAAATGCCATGTTTTCAAAAAGGCCATGTTTTGACTAATGTTGATTATGTTATAATATTGTGACATCATGAAGCATGTTCACTAATATTAAACCACTTGGTAAGAACAAGACAAGTAGAATGTTGTGTCGTGCCGACTTGCCACAAAGGCGGGTTTAAATGGTATGGATCATGGTTTGAGTTGGATTGGAAGGCTACCTAAACTACTCCATGTTAAACTTTGTGTTTCATGGTTTGAGTTAAAACGGACTGCCACCTTCAACCATTCCTTGGCTATGTACCACGGTACGAGCACACATGATATGTAAAGGAATAGAACTAAATTATGTTATAAATCCATAATTGATTCATAAGAGATTATAATTGGTTCATGCACAATGATATGTTTTGTGTCGCGGATGTGATAGTTGTACTTGCTGAGCGAAAGCTCACGTCTTACGTCTATGCTGTAGGTAAGTATCCTGCCAGCAATCTCTGATGCAATACTGTGGAAGGCTGGTGCTGCGGACTGTGAAATGTGGGATGGACACTGCCACAGCTTTTGAAAAAAAATATATATACTCTATAAAATATGTTGTAATGAAAAAGGATTTTCGTATTTTCATGACGTTTTAAGTATGGATGACAAAGTTTATATAAGGCAAGCAAGTTGCCTCTTGTGGTACCAACCCACATTAGTTCGGGTTTGGTCTACAACATGATTTAGATGGCCTTCAAGGAAGGTTTGAAAGTTCGGTACTCGAGGAAGTACCTACCAGTCAGTTGAAAGTTTTAAAATAAAGTTCAAAAAAAAAAAAAAAAAAAAAAAAAAAAAAAAAAAAAGGGTTTAAAAAAAAGAAAATCTTTCCCAAATTTTCCGCAAGTTTAATTTAAGTATATAAGTAAGGTGACGACCCGGCCCACGTCTACGTAGTCGTTCCCCAACGTAGATGGTGTAAGTCGGGGCGTGACACATAATGAATTCTTTGTCCCCTAATTTCTCTATTCCCTTCTTTCGTTACCTTATTGTGCTCAAGTAAATATCTGACTTCCAGTATTCATGTATATACTGCTTAATTAAACTTTTGAAAACTTCAAATCAGCTCAGCGGGTGGGATGGAAACTTTTGAAAACTTCAAATCAGCTCAGCGGGTGGGATGGAAGGGATTTGTTAGACGTACTCTCAGAATCAAAATCTGAGATCATATTTTCGTATTTCTTTTTTATCGAAAAAAGGGAGCGTAGGTCACATACTGTTCAAAAAGAAAAAAATTGAACAGAAAAAGAATACCTCAAACCATGTAGCTCTCTTCGCATCTGCAAAGCCGCTTCAGGAATACGATTCAGTTTTGCGAGAGGCGCTAACCCTGCAACTATATGTAGTAAGTTATTACCATACTCATCTTCCATAGCACTAGCTGCTAAATTATGCTGGTCACCCACGTAACAAAGCATATGCGTAAGCAGTTTGTCTTGACGAGGTTCAATGGCACGCATATAAATGCCCTTGAATGTTCATCCATGCTGGCCACAAATAATGGCCCTATTCCGGTTAGTTCATCGACAAACGTGATATTTCCTTGATCCACAGCTGCAAATAACGCACCGAACACTAAACATCTTTGAGTTTTCTTATATCGCTTATGGTTGCAATCGTGTTGCACGTGTCTTTTACCAGTTTACTCGAAAGTATATGGACCAATTTCAGTTCTCCTATACGCTTATCAACTTCTGTAGGGTAACAAATTATTATCAAGAGAAGATTTTCAGTAGAGAAAAGAAAAAGAGGTAAATAGTATATTTATGGAAGCTACATGAAGAAAATAGTATATTTACGAAACTGTTTAAGTAAATAACAAAATTTATTTACTACAATAGTTTTGTAACCGAATTATATTTTTCAAAAGTGGATATAACTGAGAGAATAGGCAGTATTGAAAATAGCAATCTGAAATGAGCCAGTACTGCAATTGAATATATATATATATATATATTCTTTATAATTAGTATACGAAATAATGACAAAGGTAATACTATGAGGACCGCTTGCGGCATAATGTATTTAATCTTATAGTATTAATTTTAATGCTCCTCTTTTTTATTCCAGTTTCTCCTTATCAGTCCCTTAGTGATAGCCCACCCCTAGTTGGTACAACTATCACAGTTGTTCCAAACTAAGAAAAAGAAATATTATGTAGCTTGTTTAGTCAATCCCCAGTAACGTTTAAGCTGCAATTGCATAGCCAAATGCTAAATATTACCAGCTACGTCATATTCAGATCAAACATAGCAGGAGTAAGGCGTAGCCTTCATACCATTGAAATCCAAATAGCAAGTCGAGGGAAACAAAATTCAGCAGATATAGCAGATAAAGACTTTGATGAAGATAAAAGCCATAAAGCGACGAAATACCCGAATTTGGGGTGGTGGTGTTGCTCCAACTTTGAAGGTATGTATTTTAAATTAGTTGCACTTGTCTAGGTACAGCGCATTCATCATCTTCTCATATACATACACATGATTTGTCACGAAAGGATTTTTATGATGACTTTGATAAATTTTATTGATTTCTTGATGATAGGATTTAGGGTTTTGATTTTTATAAACACAAGAAAGCAAGCATTTATTTTCGCTAATTAGATATTTGCTTTAGAAATTTAATTAGCACTATGTTTATCTTAAGTGGCTAGTTAGGTTCCATGTCATTTGGACCTTGTGTTATTGGGCACGCAGCCCATTGGATTATAAAATTATTAGGTCATTTTACAATCTTTCGCTAATTGTGAATAAAATTTATTAGGACTTTTGAGCTGACACTCTTCATCTTGTCTACCGACTGGTATTAACATCTAGAGGTTTGACTTATTCGATTAATGTGATATCTTTTTTCAAAACTATTTTCAATCTTTTTGTACCGTCTAATATGAGGATTCTTTTATCCTATTAGCACAGAGGCTATTTGCTGATTATAATATGTGATTTTACTGATATGCCCTTTTTAAAATTTTCATAATTAATAAAATGGTATTTTTAATATAAACATGTTTTGAGAAAACTTTCTTCTAAAGCTGGTGCAGATATAAAAGTGTTGTGTTTTGTCGGAAAATAATTAGGTCACTATGAGGGCATTTTAGTAATTTTCAAATTTTGATAAAAACAACTTCATGCTAAATGCATTAATTTTTTTTGTAAAGATTTCTTCCCGAAACTTTTGAAAAATCAACAGATTTTCACGCTTTGCCTGAAAATTAGTTTAACTTCCAACATCATCATTTTCCTAGTACTTTCAAAGAAAATCGTGTAGCACATGATTTTGTGGAAAACCACTTATTGGAGCAATTTTTGAAATTCCTTTAAAACGGTACACTAACGTCGATATATGAGATTTCGTCATTCTTGAAATCCACATTGACTGACAAGAATGTCTCAACCCACTCTAGAACGTTGACTTTGCCTATGAAACTTGTTAAAAATTCATTGATCTAAAACTTTCTAGTTTTCACCAAAATTTTGTTGGTTATGTTACACTTTTTTTCGACCCGTGAGAAAAGCTGTTTTGTTTTCAGTTTGGACCAATTTTGTAAATCCTTATAAATTAAAAAATAATATTGTTTTTGTAACGACCCGTCTTGCATAGGTCGTTACCATACATACATACTTCACGTATCTCATAATTCTTACTTATTTAACGAAAACAGCGGAAATTTTTTTTTTTTTTTTATATAATGCGCACACACACGAATACTTAAGTATAAAATAACGTTGCTAAATAACAGTGTTTGGGCGTAAAAGAAACACATAAAATGATTACATAATATCAAAACGCGTAGCGGCATAATTTTCCCACATTTCACAGTTCACCCCGCCACGCCCCACCATCTTGTATCAGCAGTTGCTAGCAGGTTGATTACCTACAGCATAAACTTAAGACAATGAGCTTTCGCTCAGCAAGTACAACTGCTATAAACCGCGACTCAACATCAACATAACATACGTACAAATCACGTCATAACATACCATACATAGCATAACATTACCATGACATAACATATCTTATCATACATATGCATGAGCCATTTATGCTTCGTTATGCTTGCTTATTCATTCATAACTTACTTTCTTAGCTTATCTTAACTTATGGGCCCCATAACATAAGTGTCCGTACCGGACGCGCAACTATGGAGTGGTTGGGCCGGCCAGTCCATTTCCAACTCAAACCATAGTCCAACCCGATCTAACGCGGGTCGGTACGACACAGACAAGCTCGCTTGCCATCATAACTTCCATCGCCTCATATCTTAATCTTATTCTTGTTAATTGGTGAACATGCTTCGTGATGTTTCACACAATTAAATCATAATCATGCCTTAGTCATACCTTAGTCTTTACATAGCTTATGTCTTAGCATACTTCATAGCATCTTATTATAGCATATACATTCATATTCATAACATATAGCATGGCATACTTCATATCATATTATAGCACATTGCATACCATAGCATATAGCATAGCATAGCATATTCCATAACATTTCCTAATACATAACATTTTCTAGTACGTAGCATATTTCATAACATTTGTCATCATACTTAGGCAAGTATACACAACAAAGCCTATGTTGTAGGCGGAGTTGTACTTACCTTATTTGTGCTCGCTGTGTCCGATGTCGAGCTGGATCCCGTCAGGACACTGTCGCGTACTACCTTCTGTTTTCATATAAAAGTAAGGGTTAGAAATGTTGGTGATATAACCAACACCCTTATATAACTTTAGTTATATGCCCCTTACTTAATCTCACGTTATCCTACTTGGTTACATTAAGTAACCCTAGGGTTATACTTACCCTACTCGGATTAAAACTTAACTTTGGTTTAAAAATCCATTCTTTTGGAAAAATCTTATATTTTGTGTATAAAAATCCTTTGTAGAACTCTGAAAATTTATAAATTAAAAATAGGATTTGTCAAAATTATTGACTGTTGGAAACTGCCTTTGGAATAGTTTCACATTGTCCATTTATCTGTGTTTGTACAGAAATGTCCTTTTCCTGCACTATTTTCCAGAAATCCTGTACAGGAATTCCCTATTTCCTGTACTATTTTTGAAAACCAATTTCATTTAAAAATCAAAGCCGAATTTGAAGAAGTTTTCTTCACGAAAGTTTTAGCTTTCGAAAAACCCTACAACTTTCATGTTGTGAGGAAAACCCAGTTCAGTCGTTAACATGTTCATATTCCCTGTTGAACCAACCTGGCCGTGCATGAGTCTTGGGCACGGTCAGGTTCGGATTTTAGTGAAAACAGAGGCCGTTGGAGCCTCATCTTGCAAAAATTTCTGAGTTGTCCCCTAGGAAAACCCTTCTCTACAACTTCCATGTTTTAAGTTTTTCCTAATTCGGCCTCTAAGAGCCTCAAAATCGGGTTTCCAGAAAACTGGCCAGTTTCCACCCAGCAGTTTCTTGGTTTAAATCGATTTTTCGTCCTATTCGTGCACCCTACCTCAATCGGCAGCAGCCGAGAGCTTAGAGTCAATCATGCAGCCTATTTCTAACATCAAGTTTTGTCATCCAACAAAATTAAAGACATACATCATTAAGCATAGAAACCCTAGCAACAAAGCAAACACCTAACATGCAACATTTGAACCACCAATCCAAAAACCCTAATTAATCAAGCACAAACCCTAAAATTCCTAACTAGGGCAGAAATTGAAAGTGAGCTTATGCTCATTACAAACCATACTTGAAATACATTTAAATTTCTCAATTGAAATTTAAATGAAGAGCTTAGGGTATTTAGGAATTATACCTCACTTTAGATCAAAATTTGGCTTGGCTTTTTCCTTCCCCTTTTCCTTCACCAACAGCCGGCCACTTGGGTTAATTGGCTCCAAAAATTTTCAGCTCCCCTTGCTTCAATACCCGGCCACCACAAGCTTCAAAACCCGGCCACCACAAGCTTTTCTCTTCCTTTTTTTTTTTTTTTTTTCCTTCCTTCCTACAACCGGCCTCTTGGCCTCCAATGGTTACCAAATTTTTTTCCAACTTTTTCGTGTGCTCCCACACAAAACCGACCACTCTCCTATGGTTTTTCCCTCTTGGATTTGGCTAGAATTTCCTTCCCTCTTGGCCTCTCAAATTCGGTTTTGGTGAGGAAAAATTTGGGCAAAGTTTGGCTCACTACTACAAAATAGAGATTCGACGACGGTTAAAAACCGTCGTGGTAATACTTAAACGACGGTTTTCTAACCATCGTGGAATCCACAGTCATGGTATATATTTGGATTCCACGACGGTTTGAAAACCGTCGTGGTAGGTAACAACGAAAAAAAAAAATTACGAATGGAGCTACCACGACAGTCGATTAACCGTCGTGGTAGGTAACAACAAAAAAAAAAAAAATTTACGAATTCCCACTAAATCAACACTTTTTTCCGGAACACATTTAAATCACAAAATCAACACTTTTTTTCAGAAATTTCCCAAATCCGTGCCTTACCCAACCAATTTAATTCAATCTAAAACACAACTACAATGAACAATCACCGAAAATGTAGGGGACGGATTTTGGCCATTTCGGACAGAATCTTCCCAACTCAACAATCTACAAAATCAACATTTTGGACGGAACATTTTATCAACAACTACAATCAACAAAATCAACATTTTGGACGAAAAATTCCCAAATCCGTGCATTACCCAAGCAATATACATTACAACTTTCCGGCTTGTCGAGCGTCGGTATGGGCGGAGTGTGGCGAGAGAGAGAGGGAAAGCCGCGTGAGTTCCTTGGTGGACCCGTCGCAGAATGGAGGAGGCCGCGTGAGTGGTGGAGGAGGCCATCGGAGAATGGAGCCAAGAGAAAAATTTGAGAAGTGAGATAGAGAGAGGGGGCGCGGTGAGATAGAGTGAGTTTTTGGAGATTTTAAGTAGGGAGGGAGTGGCGAGAGAGAAATAGAGGGAAGAAATTGGGTGGCTTTGGGTATGGAGTTAGAGAGTGAAAAAGTGAAAAATGCTCGGAATGTAATGGGGTGGGAAAGAGGACATTTTTTTGGGTTTTAATACACGCTCCAAAAAATTGAATTTAATTTAAAAAATTTCAAAATTCCCGCCTTAGTACCTACCACGACGGTTTTTGGGGAAAACCGTCGTGGTATGTAACCAATACCACGACGGTTTTCCCCAAAAACCGTCGTGGTAGAATCCAAAAATTTAAAAAAAAATTTTGAAAAAAGACCCTTCCATGATCGTTTTTTAAAAAACCGTCGTAGAAAATACGGCAAAAACACGGAGCGGAACAGAGTTTCCGAAAACCGTCGTGGAAAAGCTTGCTTCCACGACGGTTTTTAATAACCGTCGTGGAAGCTTGCAAAAAAATACAAAAAAAAAAATTTTTTTGCAAACAAAAAAATAAAAATAAAAAACCGTCGTGGAAGTTCCGTCGTGGAATCCACATTTTGTAGTAGTGGCTAGGATTTTGAATTTCTTGGATTATGGTTTCACCTATTTATAGGTGATGGTGGACTTTTTGAATTTGCAAAATGGTCCTCAAAAAATTTTCTATTTGCTCAAGTCCCCCCATGAGTTGGCCGGCCACCCAAGCTCTAGAACCACCCAAAATACTTTCCATTTTTTCTTTAAATCAAAAATGATGTCATTATTCAAAAGTAAGATGATGCAAGCCTCCTAAGGCTTGTTTGCCTCTTTTTCTTATTGTAAAGTCCATTTTTAAGTTACCACAGATATTTCCAATACTGGATTCACTTATACACAGTATTGTTATACTGAACTACAATCCAAAATTCATCTGTGTAAAAATGAACTGTATAAAAATTTTCTCCGAACTTGAAGCCACTTGGCCCTTAATACCCTACTTAATGTGCTTGATTTTTCTATGGTGGTTTTGAATTATAAACATACTATCTTATCCGTAAAAACGGTTTTACACAGTATAATTTCTATACTGCTAATTATTTTACCGTACCGTCTTTTCTTTGACTTTTCGGATCAACCATTGACTTTCTTGTCAACCATTGACTTTCCCGTCAAGATTTGACTCCCTTGGTCAACTGTTGACTTTTTGGTCAACCGTCGACGTTTTTGGTCAAACTTTGACCAATATAAAATTATAGCAATTTTTACTCATTTTTACTTAAAAGGTCATATGCTTGACTAAGCAATCATTTTTTAGTCTCATAAAACCATAAGAACTCACAAATCATCATAAAAACCCTTAACCGGGCTTTTCATAAATACCTTCATGGTACGAACAAATTTCTTAAAACATAAGAAATCGTAATGCTGTAAAAACTAGTCATTACAGTTTTACAAGTAGTTTTAGGAAAAGTAATCTTATGAAACTTTTGGATTTGATCAAGATTTAAAACTTTCATGTTTTGACTAAAAGCTACTTTTACCTCTAACTTGTTCATTCTCTTAAAAATCCGTAACTAATTCTTAATTCCAAGAACATTGTTCCAGCTTTTCCGTTTTCAGAACATCGGATTAAAACTCTATCGTAAGGTAATTTCTAGATAAAATGATCTTCATAAAACATTTAGATCTCACATCAAGATATAGTATTTTATTGTTTTGAGTTTAAACTATTTCGGCCTCGAAGGTACTCGTTTGGATTAAAAACCAAAACTGAACTAGGTAAAAACTGTTTCTGTCCAGTTTTGAGAACACGTCGAAACCATGTTTTAAAGTCCAAATTTGAGAGATGAACTATTTCAATAAAAATTGTTTCTAGTATCCCAATCTAAAACTTTTATGTTGATCATTTGAGATAAAAACATCCATTTATTTCATGGTCGTTTAGGTAGAAACCCGTGGCTGTCAAAGTTTGTGTTTTTGAAAACGTTGTTATTTAGATTTAAAGATCTCCAAACATGTTTCTAAGGCATAAGTTATAGCAAAAATCAGGGAGGTAAAGCGGAAGCACTTGTATTAAAAAAAAAATTTAACTATTTTAGAACATTAGCTTATGTTAATATATACAATAAATTAATGCATGGTCAACATACCTTGTAAAGATAGGAACGGCATTTCTGACAGAGTTTTCCTTAAGAATGACACCAAGAAGATTCTCGACCAACTGGCCTTCTTTGTTATTCTCCTTAAGAATGACATCAAGAGGATTCTCAACCAATTTTCTTCAATTGATTAAGTATTACCTTCTCTTTCTAACAACATGAGAACCCGGAATAATTAATTACTAAAGATAAACAATCAATTAGTCTCCCTAGCCTTCAATAACTGTGACCTTAGTCTCTCATGATCTACTGAAAATTGTTTCCTAAGGGCTCTATTTATAGGTAAGGATGGAAGCCCCAGGGTTTTCTCTTATTTCTAGTTTTGAATAAAAATATTGCTAAGTTTATTTTTTTCATTTGAATTAAACTTACCACTAGGGTCAATATCTAATTTAAACACTTAGCTATTATTCAAATATGTTTTCCAAAATAAATATAATTAATTTAGACAAAAATATCAGAAAAAGTATGCGTCCGTACAAACGTGATACAACACATTCGTTTGCCCGGACCCGTGCCACTGGTTGATCATATACGTACATCACCGTTGACTAGATGTGTGCCTCCGGTTGACCGGATAAGACCATATCGCACACTCAATTGTGCAATCCATTGCATAACTAAATCCAATATAGAAACAATTTAATTCCAAAGGGAGTTAATAGCAAATGGACCCACTAAATATATACAATCAAACTCAATTGTGCAATCCATTGCATAACTAAATCCAATATAGAGACAATTTAATTCCAAAGGGAGTTAATGGCAAATGGACCCACTAAATATATACAATCAAACTCCAATAATTTACAGCCTAATCAACTCAATGTTGATTTTCTATTAAATTATTAATTCCGGTATTACTCCACTAAAAACCCAAAATTGCAATATTGATTATACACTACATAGTCATGAAAGATCCAAACAAACTTTTTAAGGATCAATCATCTATGTAACATCCCAATATGTTATTTATGATCAGCTTAAGGCCAAGTTTCATTTTATCCTTAGATCATTTTACTTAGGGTTCAATCATTGTACCATTGGATTAGCCCTATTAATTATAAATCCATACAAATAGAAATCAGTCAGCCAACAAGTGTCCTCATGATTGGGATCCCATATGCTTTCCATCGCCCGCATGATCCCATGAAATTGACAAAATTAACTCTTCGTATAAGAGCTACAGATTCCATGTCTATTTACCACGCTCCATAATTTTCAAGTCATACTCCCAACAAATATTTAAGCTAACCTGTAACCATTTTGGTTTAATTCATAGTATATCAAGGGACACAACTTATAAATATGTATAATTTAACATTTAAAATTCTTTTTTGTCTATCATTTTCACTAAATTAATTAATTGCCGGCTAATATGTCATGACAGTCCATCTTTATGATGCTAATTTGTTTGTATTGTCATCCGAGGATAATATAAAGAAGTAGCCATAAGTTTTTTTTTATTTTTATTTTATTTTCCATGTTTCTTGTCATTTTGCAAAAGGACTTCGATTTAAAAAAAAGTACTTTCATGTGATAGTAGTGCAGTGTCGCTTGTAAAGGTTTTGGAAATGTTGCTTTTAGAAGTGAATGAGGACGTGTTTTGCATCTTCGTTCGATAAAAGGGGTCGTTTTACTTTGTAGCCTAGCATGAAATTCAATGGAAGAGGATTGACCTAATTAAACCTTAGAGATAACTGGAAAATGAAATTCCTTGTCAAGCCATTAGCAAACTTCCAAAACTTATAACTTAAAGAAATATATAATTAGATACTACGGTTAATTAATTTAGATGTGAAATGTTAACGTAGCTCATTGTATAGTTTATTTTATATATCTAACAATTACTTTAAACGAAAAATTATGAATCCTTTATTGTAGGTTTCAATTAGAATTATTCACACCCTTCTTCCAAATATGCAAGGTTGAATTAACATTTCTTTCGATGTCAGAAGAAGAGTTTTTAATTTGTTTTCAATTTTAAATGGATGATAACTTTTTATTAAAAAAAAAAAGATTAAACAATAATGAGAAAAAGAAAAAGAAAAAGAAAAAACATGGTATTTCTAACATTTGCTGTACTACTAATTTAATTTAAAATTTGTGTTCCACTCATGGTCCTTAAAAAAGGAAAAAATAGAAAGACTCACCCCAGTAGTGGAACATAAATACATCAAGTATAGATTGGCAACTTTATCTTCATTAATCTTTTGTATTAAAAAATATGTTTGAGAAGCACTCAAAAAGAGTGTATATATATAAGAAAACTAGAAATAAGATTTTAAAAAAGAGTTTAAAAGAAAAAGAAAAACGCGCAATTTGGAAGTTGGGCTGAGATCAAAACATGTCAGTAATTAGAAACTAGTCTAGATATAGGTATAATATAATGGTAATTTCATATCTCGAATTTATCGTAAATGTGGAAAGTTTTAATCTTTCCTCTTTCAATTTAATAAAAAAAAAACAAGGAAAGTGACTAGTTCATGAACCATATGAAGCCTGTAAACCAAAAATATGGGCACAACTAGTGTTCATGATTTAAAAAAAGAAAAAAAAAACATAATAATAATAGTTTGGGATTTATAATAATTAATTAACAGAAACTTTCATGATAAATAAGTTAACGCGCACCAAATTGATGTTGAAGGGTTTAATTAGCTTTTATGAAAAAGCTTTTTCATTGATTTACTTACATGATTCAATGTTTGTCAAACTATGATCTGCAATATTAACCTTTTTTAATGTTAATGAAAACAATGTTTTTTTTTTTTTTAAAGGAAAATAAAAACAAAAACAAAATAGAAGTACGACTTGTACCGGTACGTACCGCAAACTTCTAAGTCGATGTACTATGTACCGCCAACTATATGAATTTCGTACTTCGAATGTTAATAAAAGAAGCTCGTGACAGGGAGGATTCAAATCTAACCGAACACATGAGTTTTGGTTGAGTAGGTTACACAATACCTAAAGAAGGGGAAAAAAAAAAAAAAAAAAAAAAATCATTTTATATTTGGTATGAGAGATTGTGTTATATGCTCTCCAAGATTTTGTTAGTGGCTGGTATCAACTCTCAACAAACGACCATATCAATTTCTCTCTCATCTTCTCTTTCTTTTCTCTGTACGCAAACCAAAAACTAACGAAGCTGAAAAATGATATTTGTACTAGAGTTTGGTGTGGTAGAACCGGAAATTTTTTTTTTTTTTATTTGAAAGCTCAGAGCCTTCAATTTTTTTATCACAGTTTTTTCTTTGTTTTGCTGAACTCTCTTTTTGAATGAAGATATTTATTTAAATTATTTATAAAAAAAAAATAGATGATATTAATTTAAATTGAATTGATTATGATAAAAGATTTAGGTGAGATATTTATGGTAGTTTTAATTTGATAATTAAGATAATGCACATTAGGAAAGAGAAAATAAAACAAATGGATGACATGGAAAAAACAACCAAATATCAAATATTTTTTTAGATGGGTGTACCACATAAGCACGATGACGTAGTATACCCAGCCCACTGAATAATTTCTCGTATATTGCATTGATGTTAACCAAATTTGTCATTTTTTTAAAATTTTGACAATAGACCTCTAAATTTTTTAAATTATTGCAATGTGTCACATTTAGTTAATTTGATATCGAATTGAAGATTTAAATTTGAAATATTTTCATTGTGATTTTTATTAGATTGATATTTTTTTTTTTGTTGGAAATGAGTTTTTTCTATCTTCACAAGAGGCGTATGTGTATTTTCTGGGACCAATTTAGCAAAAATCAATGAGGGTACTATGCATTAATTTAAAAAATTTAACGGAAATTATCAACATTAAAATTTTGAAGGACATGTTACATAAATGTGACGAATTTGGAGGACATCGGTGCTAATATATTTTAATTAACTATAGAAAACTTGTCACGTAGTACAATTTCTTAATACATTATTGCTTTGTTTGGATCATACATTCAATTCCGATACAAATGTAATACTTAATTGGTTTTTTTATGTATTTTATTTGTATACACCTCGAAAACAAGACACTCGCTTATTTGCTATTTATCCATTTACTTTTTCTTATATACTTCTATCAATCACATTACATACTTTCTCTTTCACTATTACATATTATAATAACAATTCAAATATAAACAATCTACACATATATTCTATTTATATATAATGATTAAATGTAAAATCTAAGTCTCCGTTAGTTCATTAGTTGGAGATGAAATTTTTAAGTTGGAGTTGGTAGACTTTTCAAAAAATAGTTATAATTTTTATTGACTTTTAAAAAAAATAAAAATTGAGATAAAATTAGACTATAATACATGTATTATATTAGATTATAATATAAATGAATACGTGAGCCAAACGAATTAATTATTTTTAGAAAAATTATCTGAGTGATATAAAATTAAAGACCATTACACCGGCATGATATAAATATTTAACACTAGACTAATATGATATAAATTAGATGATAGTAAAACTAAAATTTGTATTATATTGATAAAAAGAAGAGTATTTGTGTCCTGTTGATAAGTGGATGAAAAAAAATAAGCTATTTTGATGATTTTCTAATTGTTATTATTTTATTTTATAATTTTTTTCCCCAATCGACTTGAAGGTAAGATGGTGGTTTCAAAGTAACCGACTTTGATTCCACTGGCCCATTTCGCCGACCAAAACTAATCGTTTCGTAATAATTCCCACTCAACCTCTTTTCTCTCTCTCTCTTTCTCTTTTTATTTTTTTATTTTTATTTTATTTTTTAAGAAAGTCTTTTATTTTTAATTTTTAACTTTTGATTATTTATCTTTCTTACTCTAGTACGGCATTTCATTGTCAACCTCTATAAATACCTGCCCGTTTCAATTCCAATTTCGTGTCTCTTTTATCGCTCTTCCCAATTTCACCTTTTGGTCTTTTCTTCTCCAAGCCTCTCCTCCAAATTTCCGTTGCCGAAGCCATGTCTCAGGTTTTGATTTCTTTCTCTTTTTCGATTCTACAGATTCTTCTTTTCCTAATTACGGTTTTGTTCGTTGATTTTCCCTTCTGATCTCTACTCTTTTTTTTTTTTTGGGTTAAAAAGACCCAAATATTTCAACAATTTCTGATTCGGATTTCAGTTTTTCCTTCATCTTGTTTGTTTGTTTGATGGGAAAATTTAGATTGCTGGTTAATTTTGTTAAAAGCTCATCACCCAGTATAGTTTTTTTTGTATAATTTAGGGTTTTGGTTCATCTTTTTGTTTTATTATTATTATTTTTTTTGGCCATCTTTTGGGTTGATTTAAGTATTTTGGGGATTTTCGGAAATTTGAAAAAATAAAAAAAAAAAAACAAAGTTAGAACCCAGGAATAAATATCTCGCTTTTATGAAAAGATGAATTGTGTGTGGTGGAAACGTGTTAAATCCGAATATTCTCATTAGTGGGCGCGACTGTTTTGTTTTGACCTGTTTTTTTCCCCCCCTTTTTTTTATGGATTTATATTTTGTGTAATAACTACATATTTTGCAATAAATATGATAAAGTTTGTAGTCATTTAGGTTTCAAATTTAAACCAAGGCCTAAGCTTTGTTGAGTAGGCTTGTTGAGCCTCAATATGATTTAGTTTCTGTTTTAAAGTCCACAGCAAGTCTTTCGGAAAAATGCTAATTTTGTATATTTTCGGAATTTCAGCTCAAAGCTTGGCAGAATGTTTTAATTAATTAATTTCTTTATTTTTCCTGATACTCTGATTTGGGTATTTGTTTTGCTTTTGTTGTTCAATCTATAATCCGAGATTTTGATTGTTTTGCTGCAGACCGTGGTTCTTAAGGTTGGCATGTCATGCCAAGGCTGTGTTGGGGCCGTGAAAAGGGTCTTAGGGAAATTGGAAGGTTGGTACTTGGGGTCATTTGGCCCTTGAATTTATCTCACATTCTGAATTGTTATATTATAGGGCTGTTAGAGAGCACTTGTTTTGTGTCAAGAATTCTGATTCACGAGGGATTTGATGATCCCCAAGCATTTCTGTAGTGGCCAAAAACAGCGAGAATTCTCGATTTGGATTGCCACTTTTTTTTCCTTATTCGTTTCATTTTATACTTCTGATATTATCTTTGAGCAATTTTCCCCCGCGCTATTATCTGTATGAGAATAACTCTAGTTTGGTCAACGTTCTTATTTGTAAAATGTATTTTGCTTCACTGAAAGTTCCTCCAGTTAGTTCTGTCATTGAAGTTTAGCTCTGAATGTCATCTGCATCCCAGCTCTTGAAGCCCTGTTTGGATGTTTGTATACAAACCTAATAATTCCCGATTCTCGTTTATGTTATTGTAATGATAATTGTTTTACATGTTGGTATGTTGGTACAACTTATTCTTTCACTTAATAGGGAACTGAATCAAGAATATACATATTCAGTCTTGTGGTATCATATTGAAATGTATATGAATGTAATTTTCTTGGCAATCATCTACAGGTGTGGAGTCATATGACATCGATATAGAGCAGCAGAAGGTGACGGTTAAAGGTAATGTGCCGCCAGAGACAGTTCTACAGACCGTTTCCAAAACTGGAAAGAAGACTGCCTACTGGGAGGCAGAAGCCGAAGCAAAGCCCGTGGAGGGTGAAGTGAAGCCTGCAGAAGCCGAAACAAAGTTGGCAGAGACCGAATCAAAGCCTGTGGAAACTGTGGCTGCTGCTTGAAGCCCTACAACTTTTGCTTGGTGAAAGTAGGTCTGATGAGGATCTCATATTGTCTTTTATATTCGTAAAGTTAATGGACATGTTTGTCAATTGTGGATTATTCCGTGGGCTCTTTATTGTTTATAAGCTACATTATCCCATCCGGTGGCTTGTTGTATGGCCTCCTGCATAAAATATAAATAATTGAATAGAGACCACGCATTTTCGGTTTCCTTTATATTATTTGGTTTTGTTTCTATCCAATTATAGATGTCATTCCATACCTTTTTCTTGATTTGTAGAATAAAGTCTTAAATTTCTGAGATATGGTTTTCGGATCGATGAAAAACGGGTTTATAAGAAAATCTTCATTATGCAACTTAATATTTTACACTTGTCTTAGTTTGTCCTTCTCCCCTACGGAATATTATGTAATAAAGCTTTTTTGTGCTTTTTTATCCTCTTTAAACCTTGTGGAAGTGAAGAAAGCAATATAGGGATAGGAGACATGCCAGATAACATGTAATCTTTAAACAGAGGACACGAAGTTGCAGAGAAAGGCATGCCTTTTTTTTTTTCTTTTTTTTTCCTCCCCGGGAAAAGCGACCGTAAAGAAAATTAGAAAAGCACATGTATAGATTACTAGACGCTCGTTGATCTTTCTTAAGGCCATCACTGATAGCAAGTACACATTCTTGTTATTTTCGCCTGTAAAACATTGCTCTTGTCAAGAGGCACATAAATCTTTCAGGAGTACTAAAGCTCTCTCTCGCCTTCTTTGCGTCTCGGGTGATGCTCGTTGCATTCTTTGAGCCCAGATTTGGCCATCGGAAAACCACCAGGTCTGGTTTTTGCGTTGATGTCTACACACGGCCATTTGTTGAAAACGATGCTTCAGTAGGAAATGTGTTACTTTTACGGTTTTCCTCTGGCTATTCTCACATAGGTACGGAAGAAGCGCATCGATGCTCTAGATTAACGGTTAATGACGATGGTCCATTATTGATGATATACATATGCCGCTGTTAAATTGCGCCAGCTTCCGCTTAAAATGACTTAGTATACTGTTTTTGACTTTCTCATTTTTATGTTGCGTGGAAATCAGAGTTTGTTTCCTAGGAATTTGGAGGTGAGCCAGTTTAATTGCAGATTTGGAGTGTGTCAAACAAGGAAACCATTGGTTCTTCAAAGAAGTTGCATTGTTATGGAGAGTCGGTTTGTTTGCATTCTTCAAACAAGAAAACCATTGGTTCTTCAGGAAAGTAATACAGATATATAGGGCGTTAAATGGGTTGGCTTTTTCTATTTTTTCTTTGCATAATTTCAATGTCTTTTGGGACTATGTGTTGAATAATAAACTTGATTTCTGGGCTAATGTGTAATTGGGTTTAAGTTGTAGAGTTCAAATAAAAGCCCTAGAAAGATGGTCCAAGAAATGGGTGGTCCTCGTTGAGCCAAGTAGTTAGGTTCTTAGCCAAGTAAATGAGTGGACGTGGTTTGTCTAAATGGTCAAATTTGACCGAGTGAAACGAGTGGTTGTGGTTTGGCCAAACGGTCACATTTAGGCCAAGTGAAACGAATGGCTATGGTTTGGCTAAGAGGTGACATTTAATCCAAACTATAAATAGGGGTGAAACATTTCATTTTTGTATCAAGCAAAAAATTTAAAAAGTATACTCTCTTCTGTATAATTTTTCTAGTTTCTTAGAAATATTCTAGCCTCTCTCTTCCAACTGTGTGAGAAGAAAATAAGCTAGGGATGTTAGAATGGACAAGTATTGGTTGAGATAGATCTCACTTCACCTGAAGTATGAAACTCACTTTAATTGTTGAATATAGTGAATTTTGCCTACATCATACAAAATTTGGAAGGCATGAACTATGTCAAATTTCAGCTCACATTATCCTGCAAGAAGTGAATGACGTGGGGCCTGATGATGGTTCAGATGCTGAAGCGGCAAGGTGCGTCATTGGAGAGAGGTCGACGACATCCAGTGCTTGTACCCTTAATTCCATAGGGTAATCTGCTAAACACCCAATTCTTGGCCCTGCCCCGGTTGACCATTTCATGGATAGCTGCTCGCCTAGTTGGTAAGAATTCACTTCCCTTTTGGAATTGATCCTCTGCAG
Organism: Ficus carica; assembly: GCA_009761775.1. Taxonomy (NCBI): domain Eukaryota; kingdom Viridiplantae; phylum Streptophyta; class Magnoliopsida; order Rosales; family Moraceae; genus Ficus; species Ficus carica. The sequence continues at coordinate 2,520,115 of CM019742.1, read as the reverse complement.
TATCTCTTTCTTCGGCACCCTTGTTTGAGAGCTTTGGAGATTACGAGATAAGCTTCTTTTGTAACTGCCGGTTCTGCTTACTTGACCAGATCCACATGATTGAGAATGTTGGTCTTCTTCCGACACACCAGGCACATGAAGCGAAGGTGATATAAGAACTTTTATGTGTTGAAATGTACTTCCTCGTGGAGATGACACGTTAATGTGGTAGTTCTCGTTATCTTCCATCGGAGACATTACCTGAATTAGGTAGTAAATTGGTAATAAAGATGACAGAGAAGTAAAACATCAATGACCTTTTATCGTACAAGTTATAAACTAGAGGTTGATCAAAGGGAGTAGAGACGGAAAAAGTTCACAAAGCTCGTATTCTGTTGTCTCCAACATTCGTTCAACGGCATGTTTTAGTTTTATTTTTGAGTGAGACATCTTACAATCTGATGATGACATTCCTTCAGTTATCTATGTTACATAATTACACTACATATGAGTTGTGTACCTGAACTTCTTCGAGGTTGACTTCATTCTCTTTGAGGAAAGTGATGAAGTTGCCAAGGTTTTTATCAGTAGGACGGTAATGGCCACTATATGCTGAAACACTCTGGAAGCCACAACAACAAACACGGAGAGCTGACGGAAAAAAAAATTATGGGAAAATAGATAGATGCTCTATGTATGTCAACGTGCTATCTTAACTAGACACTTGACAGAAAGAAATTGATCATGTTTAGTATTTTGGTGCCGTTAAAACTGCTTTCTTATACAGTTACTTGTTTTGCAGGGTATGCAAGTATTTTCTCATTGTTACGACTTTGTTTAATGTTAAGGGTGAATTTTGCCTGATTAGAAACACACTGTAGATGATCTTGGCAATTTTGAAACACAACAGATTGTTTCATTGTGATTAAACACAGGAGAGAGATTTTTCATGATCCGTTATTTAGTGTCGTATCCCTGCATTCCGAAGCAGGAAGAATGACAGTTTTTCATCAAATAGCCAACCAGAGGCATTGTACCTTGAGTTTTCCACATTCTGCCATGAGCCTCCCGGCCGCTAAGGTGGCTCCTCCTGCAAGGAAGCTGGAATGATGAAATGATCCCTTCTTTTTCTGGAAAATGAAAAAAATATTTAAACAAAAATGAGTCTTCTGCAATTAGAAAAACAGATAAGCAAGTAGCGTGTGAACATCCGAGTCCATTACCTCTCCAACATAGAGTTTCTTAGAGGTACTCATTACGAAGATCCATTTTTCGCTCTGTATTCCATGCGTAGTGTCGAGGAGATTTCCGGTTAGTTTGTGCACCATCCTCCCTTTAGTAATGATATACTCATAGAATTCTCTCTCTTGCTTGTTTCATGAAAGATGATCACAAAGAGCGTGAGAGAAGTAAGGATCGTCAACTTAAATGGCCACGGCCACTGCTAAGAATTTACATCACATAAAGCAGTTGTAGAGAATCTGAAGCCTTATCAACAACATTTCATTTTGCAGTTCACATGTCTGAATGCATATGCATTATAAGCCCGCACTGTAACAGATTTTTCCTAATGACGCGTAATTATTCACACTGTAACTACAGCATGACCAACTTATTTTTGGTCATACCAGACACGCCTTATCAGACATTGGACGATAGGTAAATCGATTTCAACCATTGAATTTTTTAGGTTAAACCTGACATAAAAAAATTTCAATGATCCAAATATATATATATTTTTACCATCAATCATGGTATTTTTACCATCATTCAACGCCTGCAAATATTTTCATGGTATGACCAAAATTGGCCAGTCGTAGTGTAGTTCGATTCTGTTATTCATAAATACTAGTGTAAGTAAACTAAATATGTATCACATAGTTTTTTTTTTTTCTTTTTTTTTTTTTTGTTTTTGCAGCTCGTGCTTAACCAATTTCCAACACAGACATCCGCTTATAAAATCCTACTATAAAAACTGGAGGGTCATTAATCTAATTGCTGAGAAATTCTTCTAATAACTTGTTTCATAATCTGGTGATTTCAGGGCACTCTGAGATTGAGTTCTGTTTTCTAAGAATTTTGATATGTGAGATTTTGGTACCCGTCCGAGATAGCTGATACATTCCTCTCTTAGCCTTGACCTCGGGCAATCGATGAGATCGACCACTTTGCCATCTCCAACATCCAACCTGAACAAGTAAAAATATGTCAAGTACTTCAGACACACGTTTTAATTAAGTTAAAATGATTGAATAAGTGGATGTGCTTCAAAGCTATTAAATAAACTAATTCGTGTAACCTTTCGTCAGGGGTCTTTGGATAGAAACCGCATTTTAATCTACTGTAAAACCCTTATCTTGTACATATCCCTCCTTCTCATTAAGTTTCTCTCAGTTGGAACAGAAATCTAATTTCAACCTAAAAAATGAAAAATAAATAACTGAATGAAAAGATATTCTGCCTAGGTAAGTAATAAAATGCGTTAGAGTACGATGTTTATAAGAGTATTTCATCTCAGGTTTTTTTTTAATCCATAATTGGAGGCTAGAAAAGAAGTGCATCAGGTTTTAGTGTCCATTCGTTGTCTCAAAAACAAAGAATTAGTACCAGAAAAACTAAATAACATTTTTAATCTGACTATGAGGCACATTTAACATCTGAGTATGCCTAGTTCTCTCCTTTTAATGATTTTTAGCTATGCATTATCCTGTGATCTTTAGTTCAGTGTCGCCCTTGAAAATTTACGGCAGCGTAGAGGGACGGAGTTCAGAAGTTAAAACTTTAGATAGAAAAGTGAAGAGAACATGTGCATACCAGTAGAAAAATGGCTGCCCTGCATCTCCTCTACACCATTCTTCGTAGTAAAAGTTCAGATTGTGACCGTAACGATGTCTTGGATCTATCTGCAATACACCATCATTTTGATCAATATAAAAACGGCATGATTATTATAAGTTTTCGAACGGAAATAAAAGGAGCACAACAAGCTTACAGCTTCAATCCAATGCTGAAAAGCTAATTTCTGCGCCTTCGAATCCTCACATAATCCCTTTCCAATCTGAAAAAACAAGTAAATTCCACAAAATCATGTTTTCCATTTTCTCTTTGCTCTCAAAATTTACCATCTGAAGCACAAATCAGGCATGGAAGCAATTGTAAATTTAAAAAGAGAAGTAAGAAACATGCCTTTGAAGCAATCAGGCTGATCCTACTCCACCTCGAGGCTGCAGTTTCCGATTTATGGTAATCGAAAAACGAAACGGTACTGTAATTCAGCCGTGCATAGTTTATTGCTTGCCACCTCCAAACAACCCCCATCATATTTCAGGCCAAAAAGAAGAGATTCAAAAGCAACATACATAGTCATTTAGCACATACCATAACTCTTCAGCAACCACAGCCGAATCTGCTAGCCTCCGCCTTGTGCGGTAACTCCTGTATACTTTTTGTAACTTCACCGCAGCTGTCGATGCATTGCCATCACATCCACTCCGAGAACCGTCCGTCACCGCCTTTGATTCAGCGTCACGGCAGCCCACTAGAATGTCAGTCATTTGTAGATAAAAATGTTACAGTTCAAGTGCACTGATAGATTTAGAAAATGCAGGCTAAGCCTAGTATAATCCAAATGTGTCATTTTAAATTTATTTATTTGGATTATTTATTACTGTTATTATTATTATTATTATTATTTTTTTTTTTTTTTTTTTTGGGTAAGAAGCAGAATTGATTAGGCAATTAATGATGGTACTAGCACTTCTGTGTCAACAAACTGCATTATTTGGAATTTTGGCCAAGAAGAGAGACAGTGTGGCCTCCACTTATGTCAAGTCAACAAGCACTGCAATATCAAAGTGCTTTTAATGAAATTTGATTCGTGGGTTTAACTTTTACATGGTTTTTCTAAACATTTTAACGTGGAATTTAACCTTTTTCTCAAATTGAAATTTCCTTGCCACATGTTTTGGAGATGACGCAAGTACCACTATACTCTGCATTTTGTGTTTCTTTAATAATATCGTGACACTTTAAAATATTATTTCAATTTAAAAATTATATCATATCAATTAAAGTATTATGTTTATGTATGGTTCGTCCATCCTAATCAAAATTTTCCAAAAGATTTTTTCTCTTTTTCTCCAAAAAGTAAACTAATTTCATTATTCAAATTTTTATATCTTTCTTAAAATTCAAATTTTAAAAGCTCATAACTTTTTTATTTTAAGTCAAAATGAGATTACTTTTTTTTAATATATATAATTATACATAATGACGAAAGAAACGAAATAAAATCCATATTGCTATTTTTTTTTCCGAATATATTTTAAGTTTTTACACTTTTTAACTTTAAACAATTCATTTTCAACCAAATATAGAATTCAAAACATCAACTCAACTCCAATCTGAATATGTTCAAAACTCCAACTCAAGTGTAGACACCAAAAGGGGAAACAAATAACGGGAGAGCCAAATCCAAGAATTAATGAACAGACCAAATTTTAGAGGGAAAAATTACACTAACATCCCCTAATTTTACCAGTACGTAGTATAGTGACGCCCATTTGACCGGATTTATTTCTATCGCCACCTGTTAGAATTCCTAAATATGTAAAAGTTGCCAAAAAATAAATAAATAAATAAATAAAAATACAAAGCAAAATACAAGAAAAACAGTGTAAAGCACTAAGACGTGTGTGAGATGATAATTTTACTTTCAAATATTAAACAACCAACATATTTTAATAGGCAACCTTGATTTTAATAAATAAAAAAAATTATTATTATTATTTTTTTTCCTAATTTGGCTGGACGTTTCTGTTAACAATCATACGTTAACGTTAAACATATAATAGATAATAATCACATTGAAAATTATTCAGTGGATTTTTTTTATTTGACGATTAAAAGTTTAGAGATGGAACATTAATCGATCCATTTTGGAGGTCCGAGGAGGCAGTAGAAGCTTTTTGTGGTTATGATAATTATTATTATTATTTACAATGCCAATGTAAAGCGATAAATAAAGCAACTATATTTGATTTTTTTTTTTTTTGTGGTGAAAGGTTGGTTAATATGTGTCAATATACTAGTTTTTTTTCAAAGAAAAAGAGAAATTACATTTAAACTATCATAAAAGTACAAATAAAACAACTGAATTAATGTTCCCTGAAAAAAAAAAAGAAAAAAAGAACAAGTTAATTATTGTGATGACCCTGCAATACAGAAGACAAAATCCCCCAACTTGAAAACAGATGCCTAAGCGGGCGTATGCCTGAGCCCTGCCAACAAGAAAGTACCTTGGCATGCTTAGATTGAGCATGTATAAAGCTCTTTTAATTTCGACAATATATCTATATTTGATGGAAATTTCTGATTGGTTAAGAGTCACGACCTGTAACACAAAGGTCATCACCAACTTTATATAAATACAAGTCTAGTGGAACAAACACATTTCGAAGACGACGCAGATCTGGCAGACAAATAAAAAGCCCGGACAGAGAAGAAACCACTGCCATTATTGAGGCTTTAGCCAATAAGAAAGTTACAAAAACCTGTATCTATGTGGTGAGCACAATAACATTATTACACACAGACAACCAACCTAAAACAAACAATAAAACACAATAACACATAAACAACCACCATAGACAAGCCACTGCATAGATTGCATATCCCCCTCTGCAAAACTTGCCAACTACCGTCCCTGATTGGACAGATGCATCGGATCCTAAGGTTGCAATTCCTCCGGATATCCTCCATCCACTTCGCAGAGATTCCTTTCAGTCATGGAACCCGACTCATAAGTACCATATGGTTTTTATTATATGATTAAGGTACTGCATTATAGAATTTCCCAACATTAGATTCTGGCTCATCTCATCTCTTTTATTTTGTTAATATAACTTTTTGTGACTTCAATCTATATATTTTTCTCTTGCGAGTTAAGTTTTTATTCTCTTAGCATTTAAAAACAAAAACAAAAAACAAAAATTAAAGAAAAGAATAGAAATAAGAAATGGAGGTAGAATTCAGTTCTTCACGTTTTGGACTGTTGGATAAAGTGTTGAAAATAAGATGGCCAAAAAAAAAAAAACCCGGAAAAATATATTTTGAGTACCAGTATTGAAGGGGCATATTCTACCCAAGTATAGCATCAAACATAGAAGTCAGTTATGAAATATAAATGATAGGAATTAATGTATTAGAAACTCTCAATAACGAGGGTCACCCTTGAATCTCGGACAGTAAATTAAACAATACTTATTCAAGTTGCATTTTGATTCCTATTAACTTTTTAATTGATTAAAAGCTCCTTGAAGTACTTTTAAAAGAAGTGCAATTTGATCCTTTCTGTTAACTTCTAGTTAAAATTTAACAGAATGTGCACATGACATCTACCATGTTAGTAACTTATTTTGATCAAAAGTTGATGGAAAAGACCAAATTTCACCCTTTTAAAAAGTTCATGGAGCTTTTAATCAAGAAAAACAAAATATTAGGGATCATAACGTAACTTCATATATGATTCAAGGATTAAAGGAGTAGTTTAACTCAAATAATTAAAAGAATTAGGATGAAATAAAATAAAATAAAAAAAGATGAGAAAGTTTCATGTATTACTAATCATGTTTTTCAATTCAAGAATGGAAAAAGTTCCTAACTTGATTCTGGTGTTCACTTTTATTAATTTTTAGGAATCAAATAGGGTTATTTATATATAGGTCTAAATTAGAGGTCATAATTTAAAAAAAGTATATCCATTTCTCTATTTCGATCAAATAATAGACTCCACTTAAAAATGTGGAATTAAGTTATTGGATAAAAGGGAATTTGATAACCTCCTCTTACTCTTGAATTAGGGGGGGGGGGGGGGGGGGGTTTTTTTTTCTCTCTCTCTCTCCCTCTCTCTCAAAATCATTACAAACCAATTACTTCCCCTTCTTTAACAAATCTATCTTTACTCTAATTTAATTATTTCTTTTATATAAAGAATTTTTATAATCACTTCAACTCTTTCTCATTTCTTCGGTTAGTAAACAATAGCAAATTAATTAAATTCCTGTCATTTAAAAAATTTAACAGAATTTTAGAATTTAGTTTCTACATAAAATAAATACCTTTTCTCTTGGAAATTTTAATATCAATTGCATGAATTCTTGATAAATAAATGCACCCTCAGAGTAACAAGAGAAACGCCATTTGTCTTTCGAACAAAAAAGAGAAACGATAGTTTAAATTTAACGACATGAAAGGAAAGGTTAAATTTGATCTCCAAACAGAACAAGGATCATCTTCCCCAAGTCAATCGACACCATTCATAAAACACGCCAAATAGTCAGTTTGTCATGGCATCTGGAAATGAAGATTGACGACCCTCCTCTCTAGCTGCAACACATAAAGCTCCATTAGAACATGAATTTCCAACCATGATCTATTAGAAAAATTGAAGTGAAATTGAAAACAAAAAAGGAATGAGGCATTCAAGAGTTTATTTACCTACTATTGAAGAGTTTAATCAAGAGTTCCATTTCTAGTGTTTATAAATTTTAGGATTATGAATTATAATTTCTTAAGCACTTATAAGAATTATACAAATTGAAAAGGACTAAATTGCGATTTGTAGTACCTGACAAATAAGATCCAACTTGTCTTGCATGGCCTCAAATTCATGCTTGACTCGATTCAGCGCCAAGACACACCTAAGACATGTGGTAAAGTAACGTATGTAATTGAAAAGTAATTTCACAATTGTTAATATTAAGTCTAATTAGGCAAGGATAAGTGCACAATGTTTTCCATTTGGTTATTCTATTTACTGCTAAATTATTATTCGTCCACTAGTCTGTTGTTGAAGAATGCATTAGGCACGAGTACGTAACGAACTATTTTGTTGGAGTAATTGACCTAATCCCTTTCGCTATTTGTGAATGAAATTTGACGAATTTTTGTACACTATCACTATAATACAAGCTTAAATCGTTACACATTTAAGGAAAAAAAATGATGCAACTACAATTGAGTTAATGAGAAATAGTACTTACTCATCTTTAGAATTGTTACATATAGCCCGCCTAAGATCACCGCATGCAAGTGCCATGCGTGGAATACCAAGGCTGCAACAAAATTCTTTAAAACAATGAACCTCAAATTCAATTTCACAAGCAAATACTAACATCTTAATATGCTTCTCATTTGCAATATTCCGAAAAGACCACAATTTATGAATTTGGTTTTTATTATTCCTGTACAGCATAACAATATTGGCAAATCAAAATTTCGATTCTTCGTGCTTCATAAGTTGTGGTACAAACGGATTGGTAGATCTCTTAGATTCATAATAAGAGATGATTGAACAAGTTTATCTAGAACCTGCAACCTTAATGAATGTACCTGAGTTGGTATATGAAAAAAGAAATATTTTATTACCATGTTGTGCTTGCTTTAATTTCGATACAATATGTAGTTCCATGACAACAACAACAAAAAAAAAACAAAAAAACAAAAAAGTACGTAATTCTATCAAGGAAAGAGATGAAAGCATCAAAAGTTGTCTCCATGATCATTAACATGCATATAACAAATGTTAATTGTTTGGAAAGATTTAAAAATAATAATAAAAGGCATTTCGTGTGTATTACTACGAATTTGGTACTTGTGATGAAAATTCTTTATATCATTGCAACATTATTAATTAATCAAATATCCATTACGACATTCTTAGCAAACAACAAGCAGGTATTTTAGTGATGAAAACAAAAAACTAATAATTGATCGGTTACAAACATCTTTGCAGGGGACAAAAATGTAATATCGATTGAAATAAAACGCTAATGATCGATCGTTTTCATAAATTTTTACTATAACACACCACGTGTAAAGAAAGGATTTGCCAAACTCGTATATTCTAAAACTAGAAAATCAAAATTATTCTTTGTGTGCAACCTCAATTAATTTAATTATTGATATTAACAAAGTGGATGACGACATAGAAAAACAAGAAATTAAATTAAATTAAAAAAAAAAAAAAAAAAAAAAAAAACAATATGTCGTTACCTGAACGAGCCCCCTTTTTAATTTCAAACAGTGTAGTTCCATGTCCTGAAAACTTATAATAGGCTGATCCCTGGAAATTGAGAACAACGGAGCAAAGGCATTAGCATCAACCTAAAACCGACCAAAGGTTAACTCATAATTCATGAAAGATCACATATACGGTACAGTTGCTGTGCCAAAATTCGAAAGGTAGATTGGCAGTCGATGCAAAAATTCGAAATGAGCTCCAAAAAGGCGAATGAACCGTCAAATTTTTTCACCGACTGAGCTATCCTAAAATGATAACTCAAGAAGCCCTGCATCAGCAGGAAAAAATAAATAAAAATAAAACAACAACAACAACATATATATATATATGACTTAAATGGTATATATGGAATATTCTATATATTAGATATTTTATATCCTCTTTTACAAAAACCCAACCAAAACTTGAAAGCTCAAATAGTGTGCATATTTTAGTAGAACTCAGACATGAAGATAAAATCCTTGCAGTCCAAATGAAGGTCATCTTCGTTTTTGTACAGAAACAGCAAATATGAATATACACATACACAATTTTAGAGTCAATATATATATATATATATATAGATATATATTTGTTTAGAGAGTGTTAGTACTTCTTGTTCCAAAGAATGGATGACTTCAGAGAGCTGCTTCTTGGAAGACTCCATTATTGAGAGAGAGAGAGAGACAAAGTTGAGAATTGCAAAGTTTGAGGGATAGAGACGAATATTTCCCTCTGCTGTCTTTTTTTTTTCTTTTTTTTCTAAGTGGTAACTATTCATAGATGTGTTTCTCTAGGTTCAAGACCACCTTGTAAGGAAAACGGTCGTTTATTGGGAATCTTAATTAAAAGAGGTTTATCCTTCAAAACGTAAATGCTTTGCCAGTGTTACCTAAACATGTTTTATTTACTTAAAAGAAAAAAAAAAAACGACATGTTTTCTTAGCATTAATGAATATTAAATTTAAAGTCCCTGCCATATTTTTCTCCTTCCTATTACCTCTTTTTAGTGTGACTAATTGTGTAAATTGTGCATTTCATTTAATTACTCCAACCACTTACCAAATTCTACTGGAGTTGACTTTGTAACTAATAAATAAAAACGTTAATTAAGGGCATGTTTGTATACCATATTAACATTTCCTATTATATTATTTAAAATGAAATAATAGTTAATTAATAAAACTTAATACTACATACTATAATATAATAGGATACTATACAATATAATATAATACAATAAGTGCACCAAATACACTTTAAATAAAAGTGTAATTCTATAGTTATATTACCTTATAAAGTTTTAAATGTACACTTTCATATCCAATTAATGTCATTAGATTTTTAACAAGTAGCTTTTTTCCATTTAAAAAGGTAAAATGACAAAATGAGAACCCACTTTTAAATTTCTATTTCTCTTCTGTATGATAATTTAGACACCAGTCATAAAAATAAAGTGTGGATTGCGTTTTTCCATAACTAGTTAAACCGTGCCCCATCCATGGGTATTTTGATTGTGCCCCGTTATAACCTTGTTCGTTTATCATAACAAAAACAATATTAAAAATCAATCAAAATTCAAGGTTTCTGAATATGCAAGTTTCATTCATTTTATTTCATTTTTCTTGAATGACTTAAATTTAAAAATAAAGCTTATGAACGTATTGGTCATTTTTAGGCTTTTGTACATTGTCTTTGTTTTTGTGTTATGTCTTTTATCCTTTTCAGTGTTGTTAGCTTGTTTTTGGTGTTTTTTTTTTTTTTTGTTAACCGCTTTTTTATTTGGATATTTTGGTTTATTGAAGTTAAACTTTTTAAAAGAAAAGAAAGTTAAATTTGTGCTTGTTATATTTTTTTTATTGTGTCGTTGAATTCATTTTTATTCAAAAAGTAATAATTAAGATAATTATTAATAATTGTACATATTGTTTTGTTTTTGCACGAAGTTGTGTAATTATTTCAGTCTAAAATATAGACTCCACCTACAAATCAGGAATTAAGTTATTGGGTAAGAGAGAATTTGATAACCACATCTACTTTTGGAATTAAAGTTTTTTTTTTTTTTTTTTTTTGCCATTTCATAATCAATACGAGCCAACTTCCCCTTTCTTTTCCAAATCTATCCTTACTCTAATTTAGTTATTTCTTCTATAAAAAGTTCTTTTCTAATCACTTCTAATACTTTCTCATTTCTTCGGTTGGTAAACAATAACAATTTAATTAAATTCCTATTAATTTTAAAAAAATTAATAGAATTTTAGAGTTTAGTTCTACATATATTGAATTCCTTTCCTCTTTTTGGAAATTTTAATATCAATTGAATAAATTCTTGACAAGTAAACGCACCCTCAAAGTACAATAGAAACCAATTGTCATTCCAATACAAACAAGAAACAATAGTTTAAATTTAACGACATGAAAGGAACGGGTTTATTTAATCTTGAAATAGAACATTGATCATCTTCCCAGACTCAATCGACACCATTACATAAAACACACCAATAGTCAGTTTGTCATGGCATCTGGAAATGAAGATTGACGACCCTCCTCTCTAGCTGCAACACATAAAGCTCCATTAGAACATGAATTGCCAACCATGATCTATTAGAAGAAAGGAAGTGAAATTGAAAACAAAAAAGACATGAGGCATTTAAGAGTTTATTGACCTCTTATTGAAGAGTTTATTCAAGAGTTCCATTTCTAATGTTTATTAGTTTTAGGATTGGAATTCTAATTGATTAAGCACTCATAAATAAATTGTTGTGCATACAATTAATCAATAAAATTTGGAAATTCTACTGAAGTAATTTCATAAGAGAGAGAGAGAGAGAGAGAGAGAGAGAGTCTAAAAAGTTATTACAAAAGTGGGGAGAGATGGAAGTAGAATTGAAAAGGAGTAAATTGCGGGAGTTGTAGTACCTGACAAATAAGATCCAACTTGTCTTGCATACCCTCGAATTCATGCTTGACTCGATTCAGCGCCAAGACACACCTAAGAGAATGTGTAACATGTGGTAAAGCAATGTAAGTAATGAAAAGAAAGTTCAAAATTGGTAACATAAAGTTTAGTAGGCAAGGATAAGCGCACAATATTTACCAATTAGTTATTCTATTTATTGCTTACTATTCGTTCACTAGTCTATAGTTGAAGAATACATTAAGCACGAGTGACGAACAATGTGTTTGAGTAAATGATCTAATTCCTTTTGCTATGTGTGAATGAAAATTTGACTAATTTTTGTACACAATTGATATATATATATATATATCACTGTAACACAAGCTTAATTTTTTTATGAATTCTCTTGCCTCGCTAGTCTATTATCCCCCTTCTTAAAGCCAACATCACACATTTTGCTATTGATACTCTTCCATAAAAAAAAGAAAAAGCCTTGGATGCCACTAATTTAAAACTAGTGTTTTTAAAATCAATGCAAAGGGGAGTTTTCACTTCAAGCAATATTTATCACTCTCGACATCGAATTGGTTATCCTTAGTGCTTATGGTGAGTTTATCTAGAGTTCTTATAAGTCAAAAGGCAAATTGAAATGAGATAAAAAAAATGATCATGCAACTACAATTGAGTTAATGAAAAATAGTAGTACTTACTCGTCTTTAGAATTGTTAGATATAGCCTGCCTAAGATCACCGCATGCTAGTGCCATGCGTGGAATACCAAGGCTGCATCAAAACAATGAACCTCAAATCCACTTTCACATTGTTATTAACAGAGCAGTAAATACATAACAAGAATGTTCCGAAACTAAATACCCATGTTGGCAAACGTGATCATAGTTCTCAACATGGTGTATGAATAATAATAATAATAATGATAATAATAATAATAATAATATTCTTTTAATTACCATGATGTGCTTGCTTCGATTTCGATACAATTGGTAGTTCCATGACATGAAAATTTCCAATAAAATTCTATTCAAGGAAGGAGATGGAAGCATGAAAAGTTGTCTCCACGATCATTAACAAACATGTTCCTTACTTGGAAAGATTGAAAAATCATGTTTTACTATGAATTTGGTACTTGTGATGAAAATTCTTTATGGCTTGGCAACATTAATGAATCAAATTTCCGTTACGACATTCTCTGCATACAACAAATTAACATGTACTTCAGCCATAAATTTAACAAAAAAAAAAACTAGTGATTGATCGGTTACGAACATCCTCGCAAACGACAAAATGTATTGTTGATAGAAACAAAATGCTAATGATTGATCGCTTAAATAAAATTTTCACAAGCACACCACGTGTAGCGAAAGGATTAGCCGATCTTGTATATTCTAAAACATCAATCATTGTCAAGTTTATCCATATGTGTGCAACCTCAATAAATGAAATTATATATGGATCTTAACTCAGTGGATGACGGCATAGAAAAAAAAAAAAACCACATGTCATTACCTTGACGAGGCCCCTTTCAGTTTCAAACACTGTAGTTCCATGTACTGAAAACTTATAACAGGTTGATCCCTGCACATCGAGAACAACGAGCAAAATAATTATCATCAACCTAAAACCCACAAAAGATATAACTCAAAATTCAAGAAAGATGACAAATATAGATAAAAAAAAAATAGTACAGTTCTTGTGTCAAAATTCGAAAAGTAGATTGGCAGTCGACACGAAAATTCGCAATGAGCTCTAAAAAGGCGAATGAACCGTCAAATTTCTTCACCGCTTGAGCCATCCTAAAATGATAACTCAAGAAGCCCTGCATCCACAGAATTAAAAAAAAAAAAATTATATATATGAGATTGTTTAAATCCTCTTTTACAAAACCCGCAGTTAATCCTTGCTCAAATGTTCAAATAATGTGTATATTTTTTAATAACAAAAAATTCCTATTAGAATTCTTACTTGCTCAATTGCTAACAGAAAGCAAAAAAAAAGGACATGCTTATTACAATTGAAAATTGAAAATGTCTTCTTCTATATACATTGCTTAACAGCAAACCCAACATGCCAATACACATGCACATTTTTAGATCTATATATACATAAATTTGTTTACAGAGAGAGAAAGATAGAAAGAGAGATTAAGTACTTCTTGTTCGAATGAACGGATGACTTCACCGAGCTGCTTCTTAGCAGACTCCATGGATTACCGAGAGAGAGAAAGAGAGAGAGAATTTCTGTGAATATGAGAGTTGCGAATGGCAGAAATTGAAGGGAAATATACACATATATATAAAGAACCTTACAGGCAAAAATGATGTACATATCTTTCTCTCTCTCTCTCTCTCTCTACTGAGTTCAAAACAACCTTGTAAATAAACGGTCGTTTATTGGGAATCTTTAAACGAGGTTTATTCTTCAAAACATAAATGCTTTGCTCGTGTTACCTAAACAACATGTTTTCTTTGCATATGAAGATTAATGGGATTTAAAGCCCCTGTCATATTTTTCATCTTCCTTACCTCCCTTTAGTGTGACTAATTGAGTAAATTGTGCATTTCATTTATTACTCTAACCACTTACCAAATTCTACCGGAGTTCATTTTATAACTGATTAATAAAAACATTCAATGAAAGTGTAGTATTATAAATATAAATATATATATATATATATAACCTTATGGAAACGATGTGTAAGCTTATTTAATTTAGTTTCTTTGGTCAAGTATGAGAACCAAGGATTGAATAGGATAGAATTTGTTAGAATTGGCATATTTTAAACAGAGAAGAATTTACTCATTAAAAAAAATACATTGAAGAGTTTTAAATATACTTGTTCATATACAACTTGTTTCATTAGAATTTTAAGCAACTTTTTTTCATTAAGATATGTAAAATGACCACAAAAAAATATAAAATAAAATAAAAAAGCTAACTTATCAATTTCTATCACTCTTCTGTGAGACAATTATACCACTTACTTTAAAAACAAAATGTGGATTGAATTTTGCCATAATTGTGGCATAATGATATAATTTCTCTTCTCTCTCCTTCCCTCACCTTCCCTCTCTTTCACAGCCAAGGACGAAAATATTAGTATCGGTGGAAACATCGGTACTCCAATTTTAGAGAAATTTTGAAAGATATATATTAAAGATATCGATGAAACATTAAAGAAATTATGGAAATTACAGGATTTACATTAAAACATGTTTCTAACATTTTAGGATAGCATAAACTGAAAAAATAAAAATTATTGAATTTGATATTAATAAGCACTCGTTAATAAATAGTGGGTACGTACCATGATATAAGAACCATTAATAAAATCAATCTTTTATAACTAGTAGTATTCAATATTGATGAAATATCGGTGACGTCCGTAAACATTTTTCCTCTTCTTTCTCCCCACTCCCCTCTCCATTATCTTTTCTTTATTCTCTCTACAGGGTTGATGACCGGCATCCACAACCGGCCGCAGTGACGGATCTAGAAATTTTCTCAGTGAGGGCACATAAGAGGATATAATTTTATATTTGAAAATAACAACGACTTATATGTTTTTCTCAGTGGGAACATATAAGAGGACACTATATTTTATGTTTACAAAAACGATGATTTTATATGGATAAAGAGTTTAATAGTATTTATTTAATATTGATCAACATATTATAATTTTTAGGTACAACTCTTATATTTTAGAAGCATTCCAAAATTTGTTCTTAAATTTAATTTCAAATATTAGAATTACGATTAAAAAAAATGAGAGTTTGTTAGTCTAGAATGTGTTATAAATTATTTTCTTTTTTTTTTTTTTTTTTACTAAAATAGGTTTCACTTTTTTTTTCCTTTTAAGATGAATACTCTTTCCAATAATTAAAAAATTATACGCATCAATATTCTAAATACTGATAATTATAAACTCAATGTTTTGAAAACAAAGAAACTAAAAACAAAAAAAAATAATAATGTAGATATAAAGAAATTGGGAGAGTTAATAAGAATCCAATGTTTGTTATGGTACTAGAACATAAAAGATATTCTAAGTTTAGTTATGGTATTAAAACATGAAATATAATTTAAATCTTAAGTTTGGGTATATTTTAAAAAATAAAAATAAAAAATAAAAAATAATAAACTTTTGAATGTGGCATATTAAAACTATTGAGAGAAATATTCGGATCTTTTTGAAATTTAAAAACTTGAGGGGGGCACGTGCCCCCACTGACCCCCCTTGAATCCATGCCCGTAACTATTATAATTAATATTTAATAAAAACTAATCTTTATTAAGTAATATAATCCTACTGATTTTCATGTCTTAAAATATGATTTAAGAATCCTACAACAATTTATTCGTTGATTCAATAAATATAAAGATTGAAAATTTAACGATACTCTTAGAGATAAATTTTTTGGGTTCAAAACCGGAAAAGCATAATTAGAGGAAAGATTGTAGATGATTGGATTGTTACAACAAAAATTTTCATAAAATTTATCGGTTCTTTGTGGATACATTTAATTAATTTATAAAGAATGTACGAGAATAAGAGTTTTACCAGTTGTCTAATTAGATCAATAACTTGATAGACAATTTAAGATCTAAAACATTCGATCTAAAACATTCTTTCATGTATATTCTCGGTACTACTTCAACAGACGTGTAAGCATCTCTATTAATCAGTATGAGCACACACTAACCTTTTGTGTTCTTTGCTTTGATTCTTGGTCGAGTGCAAACCGCAAGCGCACAGTATCAAGTTTTGATAGTAATGTAGTGAATAAGGAATGTCGTCCTCAGGGACTGTTATCAAATTCTTACTAAGTATAAGATTTAAAATAACCTAATTTTATTTATAAAATTAAGAAATATAATAGATGCAAAATTAAAATAAAGGCTATGCTACAAAATTAAAAATAAAATCAAATGGCTTGTGAATAATAAATCAAGGAATGGAAGTTCTAGAGTTTCGATTTCACCTAGCTGCTAACTGTATCTTTTGCTTGTCTAATTATAACCAATTAATTCTCGTAGTTTATTGACCAAGAATTCTAATTTACTCAACTCAATCTCCTGAGTGCCGAGTGAAATAGCTCAGTGGAGGCAAACGGTTGCCCCAAACACAACCGTACATGATTTGACTTATTCTCTCTCTTTTTTTTCTTCTTTTGTTCTTAACAGAATTTCTAATGAAAGATATTAAGTGAGACTAGTTCAAAATTGGAAGGGTGAAGTATGAGTTTTACAGTTTGGCGTGTAAATGAATGTGATCTAAAATTCACAGAGAATGAATTGGAATAACCCGCATAATAAAGGGCATTTGACAATATGAGAAATGAGACGATGAAAAAAAGGGAAAAAGAGCTAGGGGTGAACATTGAATGAGTTGGGACGGTTTTTGAAATATTTCAACCCACCATCCAATTAAAACAAATTAAATCTCATTAAGTGGGTTGGTTTACGACGTATTGCTAAAATTTGAACCGAAACTCACCCAATGAAAATCCGGGTTGAGTGGGTTAACTTAATCGTGAGGTTGAGTTAGTTTGGGTTGGCTTATCTTGAGTTAAATTGGATAGATATCATCGGTTTGGGAGGATATTTATTTCAGTTACGGGTTTTTTATTCACCTCTTAGAGCAACCTATCAATTTGGGGGTGCTTGTGCTCAGTGTTGCTTTCACTGTTATCAGCAAACATGTTTTCAAAGAAATGAAGAAGAAGATATAGTCGAATCAACTAGCCTTCTGGGTCTCTAGGAAGGTAAATCCTCACAACTCTGCTTAGGAAAAAGGTTGCCTAGTGCTAAGAATCAAAGGAAAAAGATTTTTTCAACCAAAAGAAAAAAAGAAAAAATCGTTCATTTTTATTCAATGTATTCATGACATTTATTTTAATACAACTTTTTTCCCATGAAGTTTGATTTTTGGGCTTAACTTTCTCTGTTGGATTGACGGATTTCGGTAAAATTATTACTGTGAATTGTGTTTTAACGTAACAGTTGTACACTACTTTTTTTTTTTTTTTTCTCTCTTTTGGCTAATGGTGTTTGTCTGTTTGTTTTTCTTTCCTTTTTTTTCTCTCTTTTTTTTATTTTTTATTTTTTAGAATATATTTTATGCATCTAATTTTTGGCCTATGCTTTTGCAATCCCAACTTGTTTAGATAGTTTGGGATGATATTTTAACCCACAGATGGAGATATTGTAAGGGGTAGGAACAAAGATAGGTATGGAGGTTAAAATTATCCTCCAAAATGGTGCGGTGGGGGAAGCTCCCACAACCACACACCCGTCCCCGCCCCCATTGTATACAATCTTATAAAATTTGCATACATAGTTTTATATATGTTATACGTTCAGATTTAAAAGGAGTGTAAACACCTTTACAAAGAGGGGGAAAAAAAGGAGAAACAAAATGAATTAGAGTTTAAGTTTGGTTTAAGATTTCAATTTTATTTTTATTTACATTAGTGATTATGCTGCCAAATTTCATGAAAATTTTAATATAATTTGCTTTGAGTTCTTTTTTTGTTTTTTAACTTTTAACGAGTAAATGTGTAGGGTATAGGTATAGCATCTGAGTGGGGATTAGTTACCCCTACCTCAAACTAGGTGGATATGGGACGGGTATGAGAGATAAAAAAGGGATAGGGGTGTAGGGATGACGGAAGTATAGTCACCTCTATCTTGTTACATTGCCACTCCGCTAAATAGAGTCATAGAGGGGGGGGGGGATAGCAGAGAGAGATCATAAAAAAATTTATTAAAAAAAAAAAAAAAAAAAAAAGAGAAACCTTTGGACAGCGGTTTAGAATTTCTTCATGTTGACATTTTCCTACGGGTGGAGTCACTCGTTGCCGAGTGGGGGCTTCCACCCCAATGAACTTCTCTTTTTATCAATTTTATTTTTAAAAATTTAGATTTTTCTCATTTTGTCCACGTTAACCTACATAAGTTATCTTAAAAATTGTATTATTTAATATACATCCTCACAGAAATAATAGATTAGCTTTTGTGAGTGAGCTCTTCATGTCTCTTGG
The DNA here is from genome assembly GCA_009761775.1 of Ficus carica. Lineage (NCBI taxonomy): Eukaryota > Viridiplantae > Streptophyta > Magnoliopsida > Rosales > Moraceae > Ficus > Ficus carica. The sequence continues at coordinate 2,501,119 of CM019742.1, read as the reverse complement.
TGGTGACTTTCTTCAAGTGTTTGTAATATTCAAGTGTTTGTTTTCTTTTTCAATTTTCTACATTAATCCCAAGAGAAGCTTTCTGTCCAATATCTGTTTTGCAGGAATATAGAAACCATGTCCGAGTCTCCAATGACAAGCATTGACAGATTCAGCAGTCTTCGGGACGATGTTGCCTATAAAGTTGTCTGCTTTCTGGAATTGGAAGACATTTCTTGACTAAACATTGTTTCGAAAAGATGTAGACAACTCTGCCTATCGACCCCGTCCTTGTCTTTCAATGTCATTCCATGTCGAACAAATGCACGTAAACGAGCTCAGTTAATGAACTACATCAAAAGGCTTTTGTTTCTACGCAACGAAGTGGATACTCTAGATTTTCGCATCCGATGGTGTCTGGAAAGCAGCTTTGATTTTGCTCAAGCGGAGTATCGCCTTCTCTCGTGGTTGCATTTTGCCGTGACATGCTACTTAAAACAGCTTGTTATTGATGTCAACCTTAAGCGTGGATCGGATTTTCTGTTGCTGTCTCGTCTCTTTTGCTTTAAATCCTTGGAGACTCTTATGATGTGTTTCAGCCATGGAACCGGCGTTCCGAAGATACCACCATCTATTGGCAATAGTACTTCTGGATTTTCTTCTCTCAAGTTCTTAAAGATGATATTCGTTCGAGTTGACTAGCGATTTGGCGAACTGATTTCTTCGTGCTGCAAATCGCTCGAGGAATTATGATCACTTACAGACATAAGGGGGACAAAAAGCATCACCATCACCACTTCCTCTCTGAAAGTGTTGTACATTTCATTTGCTCATGGCCTCTAATTACATCTTCACATCTCCGCAGAAAAACTTGCACATTTGTGTTTATTCTAGGTATTCAATTCACCGAACAACGGTGAGCTACACTTGAACATTTTGCGTATGTGGTTAAGCATTCAACGGAATGTAGCTAGCTAGCAACATCGAAGGCCTAATTCAGACTGATGATTCTATGCTGGTAAATTAAACCTCTCTCAAGTTTGGTATTATTTTTAGAAGCTGTCTTTTAAATTCTAGAACCGTATTATTTTGTGAAAATTCAAATATTCGTTATTTCATGTTTTAATATAGTAAGCCTTAACAATGATGCTACAGGAACTGCTTAAACTTGGTTATCTGCCAACTCTATTAACAAATTTGCAAGTATTACAAATACGGATTACCAGTTCCCGTGGCGACCTACTACCAATTTTGATATCCTTTTCGCAAAGAGCACCGAAGGCACTTTTCATAAGAAAGTGTCTGTTTTACACTTACACAAACGGAGTGGTATTCATATATCGTTATCTTTTCGCCCAAATACAGTAGTCTTTCTTCTTTTCTTTTCTTTTCTTTTCTAATATGACCATTTTCTTGATGGTTCTGTTCGCTTATACTAGTTGGCACTGTAGGAAGATAATAGAGCCCTCGGACGACGGGAGTCACAAGACGTCTTGTTTTGGCAAAATTTGAAAGGCTTCTTCCAATACCAAACTGACGTTCCTTCCGCTAGAAATGGCCTTTTATTTTCCTATAAGAATCATTCACTCTTGAAGATCGTATATTTCCTATCTTTTTTTTTTTTAGTGCAAGGTATATATCTCGAGCTTCAAAAATTGAAGGATCTTATATATATTCTTCGCTGTCTTTCGCAGTGATAGCTCCAAGGAAGAGAAGACGATTTTCGATAGTACAAGGTGGTACTTGCTCAAGCATGGAGATAATCTCTTATGCTTCTCCTTTGAAATCAGACTTCTGTTGCTAAAATTGCTAAGAGATAAAGCCTTGTTGTTGTTTTTTTTTTTTTTTTTTTTTTTTTTTTTGATTTTGATACTTAGATTCTGTAAGTTACAGCTTTGGGACAGCTTCTTAACTTGTCTCTTGGGGAACGAAAATATTTATTTCGCTTGATAGATATTTGGAGACTCGGCCTATTTTATCCAATTAACCCTTTGTTGAGTTTTTGTTATCTTTCTTGAATATTGGCTTTGAGTATGAATGTGTTATTAGAAAAGTTTATACATCATTGACATGAAATCATTAAACACAATACACTCACTATTGGCGAAATAGCTAACAAACATGGAATAAAAGCCATAGTACATGACTGAAAAACTACACTTGTGGAAATTTTTTTGGTAGATGTTTGCCTGCTACAAGATTTTAACCTCCTACGAACACAATGTCCGAGCTATTCAATGCGTCATTTATCACCTCTCTCTTGTCTCTGTACACTCTCATCTCGAGGAAGCAATGTTGAAACAAGTCCCCTATTTGTTTTAGGCATTAAGCATCATTGATCTTTGAAGGTTCAATATTTAATTCTTCCCATCATGATAGGTCACATGCTTGAATCTCTCACAAAGTAAACATAAATGGATGGAAAGGACCAAAATTGCAAACTTTTTAAGAGTTTTGGAGCGTTGAAAAAAAAAAAAAAAAAGACTATTTCGTCACCTTTTAAAGTATTCATGGACTATTTTGACCCATTACTCTTTATGTTAATCCAAATTTTAAGCCAGTACAACAAAAAACTTCCTTAATCGTATCCAATCCGCCATACCAACCTCCTCTAAGTGACTTAAGAAACCTACACATGTGGTGACCAACTGTCACTCACTAGTTCACTCGAACCCAAAAATTAGTTGGGCCTGGGCCCACTGAAGCAGCCAACATGGGGCTAGCTCTCTATCTCTCTCCCTCTTTTCTGTGGGAATTGAACTAGAAGGAAACTAGAAGTTGAGAACTAACCAAAAGTGGGGCTGAAATGAATTGATGAGGAATTCAAATTGAAAACATTTGGTCCTCGTCTCTCCATGACATTGAGAAGTAGCAAAACACTATCCTGATATTGTGCTGATTAGGAGATTTCATTGGAAGAGAAAAGAAATAAAAAGAAAAATGAAAAGGAAAAATCAGGTTGACAACTGGGGTTGCGTGGGTTAAACTTCAGCTTTGAGTGTCTTGTCTTGTAGCAATCTGTTGGAGTTCACTGTGGTTTGTTTGTCTGCTGTTTGAGTCGCAGCGTTTGTGTCCGATGTTCTTGTCTTTGGTCTGAGTCTGACTTCTTTCTTATACCACCCCCCCCCCCCCCCCCCCCCCCCCCCCCCCCCCTTCTCTCTCTCTCTCTTAGGTCCTTTTCTTTTTTTTTCTCTCTTTTTTTCTTTTTTCTTTTTTTTTTTTTCTTTTTTCTGCTTGTTGTGTAGTGTGTACGAACTTTTTCCAGCCAAAAAAAAAAAAAAACCTTTGTTTACTGTACCTGAAGTCTGAAGATAATCGTCGGGATTCAAAATTAAAAAAAAAAAAAAAGGATGAGTATGGATGCCAAACTCAAACTCATAGATTTAAACTCAATTTTTATTTTTTCTGAAAAAAAATTTTATTTTTTCTGAAAAAGTCAACAAAAATTACTATTAAAACTTAAAAATCTTAACTCAAACTCATACACCAAACAGTCCATAAATAAATAAATAACTCTAGAACTCTCCTAAATTTGTAAAGCTAACTAATCCATTAGTCTCCCAAAAAAAAAAATTTGACTATTACAAATGTTCAATTGTTGCAAAAAACAACAGAAGTACTGCCCTGAAATTTCTGAAATGTTACTATTACATGATCTGATCGCGGATAAACCTATTTCACCCCATGGGGAAAAAAAAAAAACAAGGATAATTAAATTACAACTTTTTTTATAAGAATTAAATTACAACTTGTACGTTGAAAAATTACTTGTTTTTCACCTTGCCTGACCATTTTATTAAAAAGTTATGTTATCCTTAAACCATTAAACCTATGTTTGATTCACCATTTCAAACCCAAAAATTTCAACTCATTTTATCTTCTTTTTTTTTTTCCTAAAAAGTCAGCAAATTTTTAATTAATTTTCTAAAAATCAAACAACTCCAACTTAAAAATTTCAATTTAAACCTACAACCAAAAATATAGATTTAAGTTGAAAATTTTGGGTTAGAGTTGCTGGACTTCTTAGAAATTAATAAAAAAACTAGATGATTTTTCGGAAAAAGACAAAAGTGAATTGAGTTTTTTTTAGTTGAAGTTGTAATATCAAGCATATGCTAAAAAAGCAAGTCCAACTACTTAGTACAGTGTATAATTATAGTATAAGCAAGGGCCGAATCCTTATACCTCACAAAATAGTAGGACCCGTGGATCTTGAATCCGTCTCTTGTAAGTAATTGAGATTCAACCCGATATATGATTTTAACTTACAGTACTGTACATGAATACTATAAGACTAATGTCAGTTGAAAAAAAAAAAAAGGACTAATGTAACAGATTCAGCGACAATCTGATATTTTTTATTTTGTTTAATACTGTTTTATTTATATCAGTGTAATATGAAATAAAATAAAAAAGTTTGGGAGGGTTCATGCATGAAACATTTTACCCCTAATAATTATTTGAAGACCCGAAATGGAAAATGTTTTTCTTAAGTAAAATAATCAAATAAAAAGGAGAAACATAATGGCACATTTTAACTACAAGTGATGGAGAGAGGAGACACAAGTCCAAAAGAAAAGAGATGGAGACAAGTGAAATTATCTTTTGTTTAATCCCCTTTTCCTCGACGTACTCTAAACAAGTGCATGTGGGTGGGGCTAGAAATCTTGATTTTCTAAGAGGGAACAACTAATCTCAATTCTAGCCTAATAATTTGGGTCAACAGTCCCAGACCACGCCCCTTTCCATGTGCTTTGCCGGCTCCGGACCACCCATAGACAGTTTTGCTTATTTGCCACTGCTCTTACCCTCCCCAAATCTTTTGCTACTTTAGCTTAATTAACAAACTAATTAACCTATTAATATACATATATATATATATATAATCCCACTCTTCCCTAGAACTTGTGTTCCACAAAAACAAATTAGTGTGAAGCACTATAAATTAATACTTTTTTTATATATATAAGTAAAAAAGAAAAAAAGAACTGGTGGTCCCTCGTCCCACCTCCCATTCCCTTTAGCAAGTTACAGTCACCGGACGACCTTCTGCTATTTTTTCTTAGTCGTCCATTTAGAACATACTGCCTGCACTCACCAGCTCAAAGTATCAACAGCCAAAGATGAGCAAGAACATTATGAAGACTATAAGTTTCGAATCTAGGCGGATGAAGGAGAGATATCTAGTAAACACATCCTAACCACTAGACCCAACCTTCAGTACCATAAATTAATACTCTCTCTCTCAGATTTGGCATCCAAGGCGAGCTCTTCTCTAAAAAGATTAGGCTCAATAGTAAAACAAACCAGCTAGTAGTGTACGTTTCTAAACATTATCGAACTTACATCCAAGAGAAGAAAAAAAAAATGTACAAACATTACGAGATGAAATTTGACGGTTCAGAAACGTTCACTACTACCGGGCCGGTATACCCCACGTAAAGAATTTTTATATAATCACAATTAATCGTATCCACCCATTGTAACTTAAACTAATAATACTCTACTGAGTTATCAGCTCCTTGGTGATCGGCTTGTACTACAAAATCGGAGTAGTTCACCGGGCGAGGGACAAACGGCGGCGAAGTACAACGCAACAAGGCCCAATTAACGCCGTTAAAGAAGGGGTGGTGCTTGATTGCTGTGGCTCCCGTGGTAGACCCCATCCTCCTGGTGGGGTCCTTCACCAGCAGCTGCGATATCAGGTCCTTGGCCGGGCCGGGGATGCTCGGCTCCTTCGGGAACTCCAAGGCCCGAGCCACGATGTTCGCCAGCGTCAGCTCGTGGTCGAACCCCTTAAACGGCGTCACTCCGTAGAAGAGCTCGAAGATGAAGATCCCGAGGGTCCACCAGTCGACGGCGCTACCGTGGCCCTCGCCGGAGACAATCTCCGGCGCCAGATACTCGTGCGTCCCGACGAACGACATCGACCGCACGTCCATCGGCTCAGCCACGATCTCCGGCGGGCCGCCGTGGCCGGAGTAAAGCTTCTTCTTGCGCCGCCGCTTCGGCCGGAAGCACGAGACGGCCGGGACGATGCAGTTCGGGAGGATGCACGATGACGTAGCGAAAGGGGGTTGGTCCGCCGGGTAGTAGTAGGTTGAGGGATTTGGTGCGGCGGCGGCGGCGGCGAGGGGTGTGTCGTGGTCGGAGACGAGGTGGGCCGTTGAAGCAGAGCCGTCGGATTTTAAGGAGAGGTCGAAATCGGTGAGCATGATGTGACCGTCGGATCGGACGAGGACGTTTTCTGGTTTCAGATCGCGGTAGATTATTCCCATGATGTGGAGATATTCCAGTGCCACGATCACCTCCGACGCGTAGAACCTTCAATCAATCAAATAACACAAAAAATTAGATGGGGTCTGCTATTAAAATGGAGGTGGGACCCACTTGCGTGTACGGTTGGCCCAACTAGAGTATTTAGCTACTTTTGAAAAAGAAAAACAAAATTAAAAATGGGAATTTAATTAATAGTAATGAAAGAGTAAAGAAAGTGATCGCGTACGAGAGGGTCCACCGTGATGAAATGCACAAGAATCACGTAAGTAAAGCCAACTGTTTTATATAAATATTATGTACATTTTTTATACTATAAGTTAAAAAATAGAATAATTAAAAAACTCTTTTTTATTACTTAAAAAAAAACTATTTAAAAAAAATAAAAAATAAAAAGAGGAAAAGCTAAAAACACCCAAGAATCCCGCGAAAGAAAAATTGGAAAGTTGAAATGACGTAGAATTTAGAAATGGTAAAACAAGCGGAATAGGAAAACAAAAATGGCAAGTATTTGTAAATAAATGATCTAGTGCACGAGAGACCCACCAAAAGCAAGGTGGGCTCGCATATCAAATGCCTTCGCGTCGTAGATTAATTAAATCCCGTGGACGCCACAAAATGCAACTAACATGGACCCATGCATTACGATGCATCATATCAATCACCATCGCGCAGTTTAAAACAGATAGCGATTAAAAATAAATAAATATAAAATATATAAAATAAATAAATAAATAAATAAAAAATAAGGAAAAGGAGAGAGAGAGAGAGAGTGGAAAATTACAAAATAATATATCAAAACATGCAAAAAGAAGCCAATAATACCGAAATGGTTATCAATCAGACAGTAATGGGGACCGTACGCACCGGACGGCGGCTTCGTCGAAACGTTTCTCCAATCGACGCTGGCGGAGCACGTGGAGGTCGCCGCCGGGGCAGAACTCAGTGAGGAGGCACGACCACCGCACCGATTCGATTCCGGCGTAGAGTGTCGGCAAGAACGGGTGGTCCAGCATCTCCAGGATTTCCCTCTCTACTCTAGCCCTACTTTCTTTGTTCCTACTGGCAAGCTCTTTCTTGTCCATCACTTTCGCCGCAAACAAACAGCCATTGTTCCCGCCCTTGAGCTCCACCAGGTACACGCTCCCGATGTCGCCGCTACCGAGGCGGTGCACGAAGCGGAGGTCTCCGAAGCCGAGCCCGACGAGATCGCCGGAATCCGACTTCCGCACGCGCCGGATCGCGTCCCAGCACGGATCGCACGACGGCGCGTGCGGCTTCGAGAGGGAAGAGGACGACGCCGTGCGCGTCGTTGTGGATTCGGAGCCGGAGCTCGTGCTCCGCTTCGTCCCGACGGCGGTGGTCGCCGTCGTAGTGGTAGAGTTGAAGCTCAGGCTGTCCAAGTCGTCGGCGAGTTCGTCGGCGCTCTGCTCCATTACGCCGGAAATGGCGGCGACGGCGACGGCGACGGTTGTTTGATCGGACGGCGGCGAATCAGTTGCCGGAGAGAGAGAGAGAGAGAGAGGAGTTGAGGATGTGAGAGTGGGAAAAGAGGGAATGAGAAGGAAGAGGTTTAAAAAGGGGTGGGACTTAGGAGGGAAGAGGCAGCATGGGCCGGCGAAATGGGGGATGGCCCATTCGGATGGCCTTTATTTGATGAGGGCCCACAATGGGCCCAACAGCTCTAAACCAATTTCCACCTCTGTTCTTTAGGCCAGAATAAATTGCATTTAAAATTTTTAAATCCTCCTTGGCTTCGAACATGCGAATACCTATCCAAATCCTTCCTTAGCTAATCCCAACGGGATGAAAAAGAAATAATGAATCGCATTTAAATCCTCATTTACGTGTAGTTTTCCTCTTTTATGTATATACTTTTTATTAGCACTCTAGGGCTAGTAGGTTAAGTAACATCTCTGTATATAATATATATGTATGTATAAAATATAGAGTTATATATGGAAGTAATAATTGTAAGGCATATTATTTGGGATTATTATTATAAGGTATATAAGATAGTTGTGTTGATTATGGTTTCCTATCTCTTAAGCATGACATTCCTTTTATTGAGTTATGAGCAAGTTGATTATATATATATATATATATATATATATATCCTTGTTGTCTTTGAATGTCCTCCAGCGATAATTTTAAAAGAGTTTTCTTTTTTGGGGCAAGCTTTAATCACTCTTTATTCCTTACTGGTCACTGGATATGGCTGGTCAACGGAATCACATGGTCATTTAGAAAAAGTAGAGGAAGGAAAATAATTAGGAATATAGATAGAAGTTTTAGATTATGTAAAGGGATTATGTAATATCTAATGAAATTTTTGGAATAAAAGAGATTTTTTTTTTTTTTTTTTTTTATATACACTGTAAACGAATAATTACATGATATTATGTAGCTTGATGAGGGTGTGAGGTGTTTGAGTAAGAGTTTACTTGTTTGAAATCTAATGTATAATTAATTCTCTTTAATAAATAAAAAACTACAAAATATCTCATATCTATAAGCATATTAAAAAAAATTACTGTAATATCTATAAGCATAGTCCTGTAGAATATTGTAAAGAATTTTGAACGTCATCAAAAGTGTTTGTGTAAATCAAACTTATGTTTTAACCGCGTGTATAATAAGTATGATTACTTTGGGAAAACAAAAATAAAACGTGGATGTTTTCACTTGATGTGAAAAAAAAAAAAAAAAAAAAAAAAAAAAAAAAAAAAAAAACTACCACAGAAACGTTATTTAATTTCATGAACACCATACAAAATTGATTGGTCCTTCAGCATGCATGATATTGTTGATAAAAATGCTGGAGCTTGCCTTTAATTATTCTGCTTCTCTATTCTAGATGAAATCATGCCAAATTACTATAATAACTATAATTCTTAAAGAAAACACTATTTGAACTTTGATAATCTCGCCAACTTAATGAATTAAAAAAAAAAAAAAAAAGGAAGGTGATTAATTGATACACACCAAGCAATCCAGTCAATTTACAAAAGAATTTGGTGACAATTGGCGTATCATTTCTAACAACAAAACAAATAGAAGAATCATGTATAATATTTGGTACATGATTCTTACATAGATGATGACTATGACTGGTAGATGACACTTATGCTCCTTTTTTTTAGTAAGAAAAGAATAAGAAGAAGAATTTCGTGATAGAGTGTGAAAATATGAAATATATTGGGTAACATTAAAATCATATTAAATTAAAAACGAAAAGAATCACATAAATGTATAGTTAAATAAACTTGATAAAGATCTAATTATTCTTTGTCATTTCATTGACTAAATTGATTAAAAATAAACCATATGATCCATATCAATGAAGAGAGCTCTACAGAAGGCATAAAAAAAATTAAAAAAAATTTCTACTAACGAAGACATAATTTTTAATCATTGGATTATATTAGAATCATCCTATATTAGGAAAAATATAAAACTTCAACTGAATTTGTTAAAGAATCAGATGCTACAAAACTTTCCTAAATTTTCATACCCTACCAAAGGAATATCCTATTAACATAACTTATCATTAGTCATTAGTGATTTCTTGTGTTTTGCTTTTGTTTACCAGATTTGGTTATGGGAAATTAGTGATTAGTTGGGTAGGAAAAAAAAAAACAATGTTGATTGTGACATTTTCGGGTGGTACGAAATTCTCTTTAATTGGAATCCTAATCCGGATTGGGGTTTTAATCTGATCTCTGCCTCTCATAGCTTTATTTTTGTAATAAATATGATAAAAATTTGGTGGCTCTGGTGGGTTTTTTTTTTTAAGTCTGCCATTGATTGGCTGGCTGTGAGTTTTGATTAAAGAGGTTGAAAAAGACAGTGAGACTTTTTCCCAAATTTTGTTTGGTCACTTAGCTGTGACTGCACAAATTCACTGATTTTTTACTACGTTTGGTGACTAGGCTTTTATCACAGAAAATTTACCAAAACTTGCCTCAATACCTACCACCCACATATTGCAGCTATTTAACACAATTTTTGCCTTTTTCGAGAGGCTTTTTCCATTTTAAGTTATGAGAAATATTTGAATCGAAACATTTAGAATTGAAATATATTAGCATTATAAAAAAACGTTCAAATGGTCAAAATATTATGTAATATTTAAAATTTTGTTTAAAAGTTGTAAATGGCTACATTTTACAATATTTCATATATCACATTTCAAATGTTGCTTTCCAAACGCCTATTTGAAATGCTGGGAAATAAAAACATTTGAAATACTTACGCTTTGGGAATTTTTATGATAGTGTCGGTACTTTTCATCACCACTAATAATAAGAACTGTGTGTTGATCGTTGAATTAATTTTTATATGATTTGATTTATAATTAAGAATAACTTTGTATCGTATTAGATCAGACAATTTAAAAGTTAATTTAATGATTGAAACACACAATGTACCTTTTCCACCATAACTTTTCCCCTAAGCTTTCATACCTAATTAGTGTTCAAACTACCGTAGACTATTTGATATTGCTTCAATACCATAATCAATTAGAGAGAATTGGTCAAATTTCTTTTTTTTTTCATAACAAATATGTATAGAAAACAACATTTATGTACCTATCTCTATATTTATTGGTCTATTTATACTGAATTCTGTTCCTTATGAGGCCTCCTGCATTTCGGCCAAGTGATGCAATAACAACCAGAATTATAATATTTCAACCAAAAAAAAAAAAAAAAAACCAGTATTTATAATCTGAAAACGACAAATATATTCATACAGAGGAAAAGCTTACATCTACACAAAAAATGTGTAATATTACGTTATATTGTATAACTCAAAAATTTTATAAAGATATAACACCTTTTTTAAAGTCATTAGAACATAAAATAAAATCCATGTTACTTATTGTATGTATATACATATATTACATCTAAAAATTTGGGAAAAAAAGACAGAGAAAGAGAAGAGATCAACATATCAAATGGCCAAATATAAGTTAAAGAAATGGGATTATGGGAGAAGAAACGGATAGCATTTTTACAATAAATAATTAAAGTAAAAAACATGTTTTAAATATATTTAAAAAAAATAAAAGTAAGAATAAATTTATTAGATAAAAAATTTAATTACTTATGATAAATAGTAAATTTATGATGAATTATATATTTATTATTTATTGTTTCAAATATTCAAAATCATGATATTTACGTATTTTAATTTCGTAAAAATGTTATTTACAATTATTTATGTTTTTTTTTTCTTTTTATAATTCTAGAGGTGCGAGAATTTGAATTTTATACTTTCAGATATAGTTAGATACGATATTATCGTTTGATTATACATGTAACTGCATCTATGTTTTCATTTTTGTTATAGTATCTCTTGTATTTATAGTTCTTCAACAGGAAAAGAAAGCACCTTTCTTAACTGTCGGAACAGGAAGTAAAAGGAGCCAAAGGAACATGCATGGCAATGTGCAATCTTTTACCTTTCTTGAGGAAATGTATATATAATTTTTGAATCTTTTTAACTTTTTACTATGTCAGCCCTTTTCAGAAGGGGAAGGGAAATAAAAAAAAAAATCAGAAAATAAAAAATAAAAATTTAATAACACTGTAAAGTCACATGCAAAACTTTATGTGACCTCTAATAAAACACTGAAATGCTTTTCAGTCAAAACTAATAGTATTACTGTAATAATTCTCAGTTGGACCAATCATTTTTCTTCTTTGTGGGGATGTCCCATTTATAATATGAGACTTTTCTTTTCTTTTTTCCTTTTTTTTTTTTTTTTTTTTTTTGGGTTTTAGCTCAAGAAAGTTAAAAGGGCAAAAAGATTACAAAAAAGTTGGAATCCAAGCACTTCATTACATTTTGATGCTTCAATAACAAGCAAAAAGAAGAAGCTAACCATTGTTAAAAGGGTGGATATAATCAGGGAAAAAAAAAAAAAAAAACCTCAAAATAATGAGTTCATTTTAACAATCTTTCTTTAGTGCTTGGACAAAATTGAACTTTTAGCTTTTTCCTTTTGTCCTCAGGTCTCTTAATTAAATATAAATTGACCTCGTCCTTGGGTTTTTTTTTTTTTTTTTCCTTAATAATTCAACATATGGATTTCTAGAAAACATTTGGTTAACAGTCTAAATATCCTCTCAACCAGCTTGCATATATTTTTTTAATAATAATAATTTAAAAAAAAAAAAAAAGCTTGCATATATTTGTCACCTAATTTTTGTACACTAGTCTTTTGTACCTCCTTAGCTGCCAGAATATATCTTGTATAGCAAATCTCTGATTTTCTTTCTTCCTAGCTTTTTCTTTTTCTTTTTCTTTTTGCATTATTAATTGATAAATTAATTAATTAATTTATTTATTTATTTTGTGGGGAGGTTGGGGAAGAGGTGGGGAGGTTGGTTGAGAGGACAAACTAATGGACTGCATTCAAAGTTCCATCAATGTTAAGTTATGTTTCAATAGTATCATAAAAATGACACATTCCCAGTAACACCTAAGGAACATGTCCGTTTGAAATGTGGATTTTAAATTTTGAACTATGTAAGATGAAATAGTAACCACTAGAAGTTGTGATCTAGTGATTAGGATGAGTTTGCTAGGCGTCTCTTTTTCGTCTATCCAGGTTCGAATCCTGCAGCCTTCTATAAGATCAGCGTTCCAGCTTTGGCTGTTGATGCTTTGAGTTGGTGAGCGCAGGCCTTTGGTGCCCTCAATTTACAACTTGCCTAATCTGAAATAGTACAGTAAAATTTTTTCAACTAAAAAAAAGTAAATAGCAGGTTTTAATATGGGGTTACTTACATTTTTGTATTTTGTATTTTATTTTTATTCAGAAAGTATACCCTACGTTTTGAATTTTTACATTTTTATATCATAAGATTACATTTAATATAGGTGGGGTTGAGAAGTCTGAGTTTGTTATTGAGAAAATTAAACTGTTTGTCCTTTTATAATTTTCTTTTTAATGGTGTTTTGGACACTTTCAGGTCAAAATAAAGTATTGATAAGAAAAGTATTGATTTTTATATTAAATATAACAAAATGATATAACATACATGACTTTAAAATGCAGGGTATATTTTATAAATAAAAGCAAAATACATTGTACAAAAAGGTAAATAATCCAAATTGTAGTTTTCTTTTTAAGGAAATTTTGGGCGTTTTGAGCATTTTAAGGTTAAAATTATGTGTTGATTAAGAAAATGTATATATTTATACATTAAACATAATATGATGGTATAAAGTTTAAAAGTCTAAAATGCAGGGTATATTTTATTAATAAAAACAAAATATGGGGTATAAAAATGTAAATCACCTTTTATTATATTATATAAAAAAAGTAGTTAGACAATTTTTAAATGCTTATTTAAATAAATAGCTGAATATCTTTTACAGAAAAATAACCGTTGATCATTGCTTAATCATCATCGATCAGTTAAAAATATATATTACTATTGGTCAATCAATCAATTAGTGATTGACAATTTTTATATAAAAAAATAACTATTGTTTCTAATTTTGTAAAACTTTAGTCATTTATTAAAACACTTCTTTAAAAAAAAAAAAGAAAAAAGAAAAGTCATTGATCCACTTATTCTTTATATATTTGCGGTAAATAGCATATTTGCTAATAAAAAGTTTATCTACGAACAAATATATAAATTATTTATTTAGTAAATTAATTATTTACGTAATAAATTAATTTTTAAATTTTTAAAAAGTCTTGTATATTTTAATTTTTATAAATTTTTTTAGTTCAAACTCATAATCCAAACTAGCTACTAAATTAGGCGTGTTTGGGTGATGAGTTTAAACTCATCACCATCAATTCAATTTTTGTCTTTTTCCCCAAAAGTTTTTTGTCTTTTCTGAAAAAATCAACCAAAATCACTATTTAAACTTACAAATTTCAACTCAAACCCATTCACCAAACATCTAAGTACTCAAAGCACAAAGAAAGAAAGAGAATTTATAAATCAAAATCTAATTATCCAAATGTAAAAAAGAAAAAAAGGTTCCAATAACAATACTTGCATGGCTATGACCATGTTGATAGAGTTAGAAAATTTGCACTTCAACAATTCTGTAATATGTGAGTAAATGGTCTTTTTTTTTATTTAAAAAAAAAACATTTTTCAAATAACTGTTTGAATTTTTATTAGATTAGAAAATTGACCGCCTTTCTAAAGAAAAAAAAAATTTAAACAATGACCATAGTGAATCAATAAATTAATCAATATTAATATATATTTTTAACTGTTAATCACTCATTTACGGGATGAATCAATCAACATTTTAATGATCACATACTATGTCCCTAAATAATAAATAAATAAAGTTCAGCCATTTTTTAAATATGTATTATAAAACTACCTATTTATTTTTTTTTTCCCTCAATTATTAGTTTTTTTTTTTTTTTGTAGTTAAACAACAATTTGCTGGGAAATAAAACTCTTTAGTTGAAACTGCCTGCATATGGTATGGTGAGCATGAGAAAAGAAAAATTAGCTGTCTTATCAACTTAAAAACACAAAAAACACTCCAAATACAAAGCATCCAAAGTACATGTTGGCCGCTTTTGTATCAAACGATGTAGGTTATCCTTTTGAACAAGTTTATAGGGCTTCAGATTATAATGTTGCAATAAGGCCAAAATACATTATACAACTAGCCCCCTTATTTAAATTTTAAAAATAAAAATAAAAAAGTAAAAAAAGCTAAATATATAAATAATGAAGCTCATCATTATCATAACAATAGTAATGTAAAGTTCTAACTATTAACTCATTTGCCTAAGGCATCATATTTCACGGACATGACTTTTCCTGATCACCACTTATTTTAGATTTCAAGCATAACATTTCCAAAACTTGCAAAAAAAAATAATAATAACACAAAAGAATCCATACTCGAAAGCCAGATTATTTGACACCCAAGGTTATGGATTGTTTCAAGTTCTCTCTGTAACAAAAAACATTAACTAAGTGACACGATGAACTGATGAAGCACGCACCTGGGTTGTTCATTGAACGGGTGAGTTGAACCATGTCCACGTTATTCAACTGATCAAATATATGAAAACCACGCTTTTGGAGCTGTTGGGTAACATGAATTTAATTCAATTCACCCGCCCAATCAACCACCTAACATTCATTTTACCAAATTATCCTCTACCCACTCATCACGTGAGTGTCACCTGCTTCATTTTATTACTTAACCTTTCCTCAATAAAGGCACATTTTATAAGCTAGGATGCCAATAGTCTATAAGATTTTATGTTTTCGGGGACAAAGTGACACAACCTATATTTCTCGGAGCTAACATTGAAACTAACGCAAATCAATGAGCGGCCTTGCAACATGATCATGTTGCACACATCCCCCAAGTCTCTAGACTTGGGATTCGACTCTTGCATCCCCTTTCGTGTCCATCCACTAATATCATGACACCTCAGTTGAAATTTTATATATAAAAAATAAAAAAATAAAAAAATCATATCACATCAGGTATAAAACCTTATCAGTTTACTTACATGAAATGATATTATTAAATGGACACGAGAGGAACAGGAAAAAGAGAACATAAAAGTCAAATCCATGTACTCGTGCAGAAGAATATTTTTTCCTACCCAATCGAAGAACTTAAATTTACAATTCTTCATACTACTTTATTTTTTGGGTCATTTTAACCAAATATAACTTTCAAAAACACGCACACTACAAATAGACACCCGAATTAATCTAAAGAGCAGAATTAAAGGAGCTAGCAAGCAATCTTAAACTTCTCCATCCACAGTCAATGTCTCAATCAAATATTTTCTTTATATATATATGTATAAGATTTAGGTGTAATGCAAACACCTGAGTCCACTCTGTGGACAATACATGAATAGTTATCTATAGACCTTATATGAGTATTTTATCATCTTTAATTCTGGTGTACATGAATAAGCCTGGGAAACATATTGGCCTATCCATGCAAACAAATATAAAGGAGATCCAACCTATTTTAGACTTTAGTCAACTTTCTCTTATTCTCCAATTATAGTACCCCCAAAAAAAATAAAACAATAATAAGTCAGTAGAATACTTATTACTTACCCCATATAAACAATACTTAAGTACCTATCACCAAAGTGGTTGCAGAAAATTCAAACTATGTAGGTCTGCGTCGAAGTCTTCCGACCGCGCTTTCTTCTTGGGTTGGCACTGACCATGCAAGAGAGAGCATTGACAAGTTCAGAATCCTCCTCGGTTATCAAAATCCTGGCCTTACTAGGATCAGCAAGCAAGAGCTTTGCGACAAGGTATCCTGCAATTGACCAAGTTTGGTATAGATGTGCTTGTTTTCCGATGAACCTTGCTCTCTTGGTGTCATAATATTCAGGCCACTTGTCTCGTGATAGCCGCTTCTCAGCGATTTCTACAGCTTTTGCAGCAATCTCCGGTCTATCCATCTTTATGCACGCGACTGTCAGCTGCGAAAGGTATCTTGAATGCGTCAAACACATATATCCAATCATTCAAGAAAAAACAGGTTCATCATGCATGAACATTTGGATATTTACAAAAATTTCAAAAGATGTACTAGTTCTATCCGCCACAAGAAAACAGCCTTCTACACTATCTAAATTTACCACTATTCATTTCTACATAACGATATCCGATGTCAACCTTTTAAACGGTGACCTTTTGGTCAATCTATGGAAATGACACACATACCAACAATGAAATAACTACCCACCTGCCACAGCAGAGTCGGCCACGAACCCGCATTGTGGTAGGACCAAGGCCTGCATCAGAAACAAAAAGCTACGAAATGAGGAAAATAGTGAAACATAACAAAGATGAAAATCGATCGCGCAAGTTTAGGGCATTACGTATTCTTGGGATCGCTGCCAGTTATGATCTGCCACTCCATGCCTTCTAGAGCAGGATAACAAATCTTTAGAGGCATGTCAGCCACCAAATCAACCCATTTGGTCTCTATAAGATCCAAAATGGCATGTGATTGATCCATCGTAGCAAGACTGCTTACTATTGACCACAAATTTCCTAAGGAAAAGAATCGGAAATCCATATGAGCTGGTTGCAAGTTTCCGATTAAGTAACCCCCTTTGTTGTGCATCCACTCTACCAACCACGGAGAAATCTGGTCTGGGTAAATGTTGAACTTATTGACTGCATCGTACGAGTATTCTTCAGTTTTGTAACGGTAGATCTCGTTCAATTTTTTCATGTCAATCCAATAATACTCTCTGATATGGAATGACAGAGCTAAGAGACGATTGTTTAGTGCTCGGATAAGATCAGCTGATCCATCCTCTGGAGCGAGCATCTCACGTGCAGAAAGTAATGCTGAATAAAAGAGTGCCTGAAAAAACCAAATACAATTAATAGGGAACTAAACAGAAATAAGCATGTGCTATTGATGTTTACATGACCGGTCAATTTCTGAACTTTTTCTTTTTATTTTTTTTTTATTTTTTTGGTGAAAAGTGAATTTAAAACTGAAAAACTTGGATGTACTACTAACGTCAGATCTGCTAAAGTTAAAAGTTGCCTCTTCTACTATTCGATCATAGGCGAGGACAACAAATACAAAAATTGCAACTCTTGCACGCAATTCTGAAAGAAAAAAGTGCCAAATAGCACATTGACCATCCCAACCCGTGATACTACTTTCTTCTACTCAATTTGTTGTTTGCACATCCGTTTATTCCTTCCAAACACTTCTTTTGGCATAGAGAGCAAACCGAGAAAAACTGTTCAAGTCAATCAGAAATTCCAAAGTTCATGTTTGCACACTTAATAAAGAAAGAAGCCAAGAGTCAATTTCACTCAACATTTATATGGTATTGAGCATTTTCAAAATATAGATAATTGATTAAAACTACTCCGGATCCGGAGAAGGTGCCAGATTTCAATAATCATCTGTACTCATTGTCAGCCTATGTAGACTGCTAAGTTTAACTGTCAAGTTAAACTCGCAAATTGTAGTTAAAGGACAGAAACAAGAGAAATTACAAGAAAAATACACACAATTGCACCAGAGATTGACGAAAGAAAGGATCTTTGTTGAAAGTAAATGATGATTTGAAGACACAAGAGATACTAGAACAATAAACTTGTAGTGTTCGAGAGACTGCAAAATCCCCAAAAGGGTTTCCCCAAATTCCCACTAATCAGACGATGATCCTCATTAGCTACTAACTCTCTTTATCAACAATACTAATTCCTACTAACTACCAACTCTTACTCATAAGTGCGTAGCTAACTCTCCCTTACCGCTTGCACAGCTAACTGACTAAACTATCAAGTTCCCATCGGCAAAACCATATTATTAAGTGGGGAATCGATTGATTCTAATGAAGACATCAGCAATGTCAATTAGCTGAAAACAAGAAATTCAACTTCTCCTCTACCGTACCCTTTCATTGGAACAGGGTGTACGGTGGGGAGAGGTTCTGTTTAAAGTTTAAACCCATTCTAGCACATTAAAACACTAAAAAAATTTGAGTAAAACTGCTATATAGAAGCAGTACCTAAAAAAAGGCTAAACTCCTTTGACCCTATATTGCTAACATCATCTTAATTAAAAATAAAACCTAGCTTTGCAGCATCTCCGAAACCCATAAACTTTGAAATATTTTGTTTTATCCATCATTAGCATGTTTCCAGATTCGACCCCACAATGACTCTTCATAGTCTTTGTTATTGGTTGCCGCTAAAATATATTTTCTCGATCAAGATTTCCTAAACTAGTGTCAGATTATTCCAAACTACCTATTTATACTAAATGCTCTAATTCCCAAAACTAACTGCACCACACAGCTAAGTTGCAACACAGAGAAAAGGTAATATATAAAATAAAAATAAATAAAAACCGACATTTATTAATAATATCCTTCTCCAAGTCACATTTCCTTCCTTATGCAATTTCCAGGTAGACAACTATAACTTTGGAGAGGATAATAAGTAGATTGTCAGACAACTATAATGTCAAAAAAGAACATTTACCTGGATTTCCAAAGGGTGTCCATGAATACCCATGCGGCGATCTATCATGCAAGAACCATCTGTAACTAGCAATGTAGGGAACATATCAAAACCATCAGCAAGCAATAGCTTTAGTATCATCTTGATGCCTGTTTGTACATCAATTCTCTCTTGAACTGAAAGATCGCCCGAGCATTTTCCATATGCACGTAACAAAATAATCCACCACAATCCTGAAATTCATCATGACATGATTGAAATTTGTAAATGGACTAATGTGAGCATGTATTTTGCATTAAAAACAGTCGATCTGATAAGTTATTTACCAGAATCAACTGGTGCCACACGGCCAATTGCCGCCTCCCCGAAGTCCGGATCAAGAACCTCTTCTGTTGCTGACTCATCACTATCCAAAGGAACTGTACGAACCTTAAAGCTAGCAGGCATCAATCCTTGGCCAGGACTATAGCAGTCCATCGTTTTCTCCCAGCTCTGCAACATGAAAGTTATGTGAACTAATGAATAAAATTGTTAAGCGTTCACTAGACATGCAATAATAAATCGTGTTTTATATTGACTTGTGCGGCATCAATTGTTATGCAATGCATAGTATCAGTTCTTTTTTTTTTTTATGGTACCTGTAATTGAAGTGTATGAAGGATAAAATTCCGAACTATATCATACTCCCCCTTCAATAAGAAAGCTATACCAGAAGGTATGAAGTCGCGGATGAAGACCTGATCATAATTCAAAACATTGGAACTTGTGGGATCGTTTGCAGCAATAGTTCCAATAGGACTGCCACAATAGTAAACCACGGAATCCCGTAGTAAATCCCACGCTTCATCCTCAACAGAATCGACGCTAATCTTACGAAACTCGTCTCTTAGTACTGTTCCATTAGCACCATTAGATGTCAAACCCTCCTTTTCCTGTTTGGATTGTTGAGCATCCTGAAACTCCAGAACATTCGGTCCATTAACCACACCGTTAGTTGTATTGAACTTCTTTGCACTATCCACATACCATGTTCCGTTAACATCTTCTGTACGACTAACACTTTCGGACTGTTGGCACTTGCAACTCTGAAGCCATGGACGACGAATCGTCATATTTCCAAACAAACCACTCCCCAGTTGCATACGTTTTGAGACCCTTTTTTTTATACATTTCACGTCGTACTTGGAAGAAGGTATTGAATCATATTTCTAAAGCATGAGTCAGTGAAAAAATGGTGAGGTACAGTTCCCGAAAAAACTTGCAGAACTGCTTCCGAAGAACCCATTAGCATGACACGTTAGGCTCGAAAGTATGATTTGGACCAAACTTACAAATCAAATCCACTATGATATGAATCAAAGCAGCTCCAGAGACCTATATAATACACCTTAAATCAGAGAATTTCCAATAGTAATTCACACATCGTCAGAAAATTTTTCTTCTTAAGAGAAAAAAAATAAAATTAAAAATTAAAAGAAATCATAATCTACATTCAACCAAGAAATTTAGTTGCATCATAATAATCCTGAAAAAGCATAATCCTTAGCCAAGAATATGTTAATAAGTAATTAATAATTTCAAGTACAAAAGAAAACAAAAACTTATAAATTTCATTTTCTTTCCCTTTAGTTATTAAAAATAAAACAGGGTCAGGGTCAGTTTTTTTTTCTATATGTATGTCCAACAAATAACGTAAATTTTTCTAACTAATAATGCAAATTTTAACTGTCCAGCGAAAAATAATCACAATATAGAATTTAAATCGTACCCAGAAGCCAAAAATTAAAAAACTAGCCTAAGATTTGGAAAAACAAAAAACAGAAAAACAAAAAAAAATACCGAAAAAACAAAAGAAAACAAAAGAAACAAATTACCAGTATCACAAATAAAGAAAGAAGAGCAATTTACGAATTCATGCATGCTCTTGTATAAAGAAATGAACGTTTTTACATAACTGCAAGACTCAGCAATTCAAGAAAAATATTAACGATAATAATAAAGCTCAGACCAAAAAAAAAAACCCAAAAATTTGCTTACCAAATTGTGAAACACAGAGCAATTCGCAAGGTGCCCAGAAGAGAAAAAGGAGGGAAATCTGAGAATGAAGTTAAAGAAAAGCAAGTGGGTAAAAAATTTATAATAATTATCTCTCTTGCGTCTGAATTATGAGATGAAACTGGAAGTGCACGAAATTTGGACGCCAGATCAGACGCCGTATAAGACTTGAAAATCAATATATCTGAACATTCCACGTTTGCCCACTTTTCATTTTCTCTTTTTCAGTCCTCATGTGATTGATTTTTTTTTCCCCCTCTTTTTCCCTCGTGGGTTTGGCTCACGGCTTTATTTTTTGAGGTCCGTGTTTTTCTTGACTTTTTTGGAAAAGTGATGGTGTTCCGTATAAAAGTTAACATGGATTTGATGTTAAAAGGTTTAGATAGCAGAATTTAGATTTTGGACTTATTTGAAGAGTTATTTTATCTCAAATTAAAGTGTATTTTTTTTATTTTAATTTTAATTTTTTTTAAAGAAAAATTTTGTGTTATTTTGAAAAAAATTTTGTCTTTTCTTAAAGGTCAACAAAAATTTTCAACTCAAATTTAAAATTTTCAACTCAAACTCATTCACCAAACGGACCCTTAGATTGTTTGTATGTTTATCGAAATATTTAAATTATTTGAGTTAAAAAATGTAAAAACTTAAAACGTATTCAGAAAAAAAAATTAATATGGAGTTTGTTTCGTTCGTATTGAAATTCTATATAATTAAAAAGATATATATCTCATTTGGATTTGTCTATAAAAAGTTATGAGTTTTTTAAGTTTGAGATACAAAATTATGTGACTAGTGAAAGTACAGGAAAAAAACAAAAATTATATTGTAATTTTAAGGTTTGGATTGTGCATCCAAACACCCCCTTAGTGTGTTTTTCTTTCCTTTTTTTTTTTTTTTTTTTCATTAACAGCTACTATTTATCTCCAATGATCAATCAATGCATATTTAATGAGAAAATTAGGGTACATGCCATAAATTGAAGTATTGAGTTGATTTTTGTCACAAGAAAAAAATTCTAGCACAAAATGCTATAATGTTGACAACACTCATACAATAACTTAAATAAAAATACAAACTATCCCATAACCCCACTCATTTTTTCTCTCTTTCATAATTTTAAGATGATGATAAATATTTCATAAATATTCTTTCTCAGGATGTTAAATCTGCCCATTAGTGTTAAAATTAGACATAATAAACACTCCGAGAAGATTCATGTCATTTGAACCTAGAAGACTCCCAAGTGCATAGTTTGAGAGAGAATTTAGAAATTAGATTCAAGGGTGAGACACTTGATACACTCTTATTAATATTGGATTATATTGGTTTGATATATGGTTTGTTAAATATGATGTATTCATATAGAATAGGTGTACATATTAGTTGATTGGCTAATTTGGCTTTTAGCTATGTGATTTATCTCATTTAAATATTCTATATATGCTAGATGGGTAGTTATACACTACTATTGATATGTTTCATATATTTTGGATTATGATTCACTATACATTTTAATCTAAGCTTGATCACAAGTATGTTTATTTGCACTATTTGCACATTTTTGCATTCGGCATATGCATTACATGAAAATGTATAGGTCTCAGCCCCCCTTTTTATGTTTTTTTACCCTCCAGGATTAGCAGATGTTCGATTGCAGTTGCTTAAGGACTTGTGAGTCAACTTCTATCGATAATTAATTATTTTTTAATTCTAAGTTGTACTGTAACCTAATGTATAAAACTGTTTTAATCTGTAATGTCTCAAAGTTGTATAATCTTAGAGAAGTTGTAAATGGATTATTTTATAAATACTTATTATTTGAAGACTCCGGAGGAATATATGTATTATTTATTTTGCAAACAATTTTTAATATATTTTACATATGAATCCTGAATTAATTTTAATTAATTACTTTTAACCATAATTAATCACGGCCCCTGGTTTTGGGTCGTGACAATCCTCAACTAAGGACAATGCGAACAGTTGCAAAGTTCACAAAAAATGGGGGAAAGAAAAGAAAAGAAAAGAAATAAACAAGATAAGACTAGGAAACTATTACATATGATTTCGAAGCCGTACAACCAATTTAGAAGTAGACAACATCACAGCTTCATCCTAATGAAGTCTCAACTTGTATTCATCGTTTGATGAACAACTAATTTATAATTTAATTTTCAAAATTATATCATCTTATATATCATTCTCAACATATACATAACTGATAATACATATAAAAAAAATTTGATATATATCTAATTTTAATAAATATGTAAAAAAATTATTACATATGATTTATTATACGAAATGCCCAAATACTTCACAATAATATCTTAATATCAAAACACGGTTTGTTTTATAAGCACCCTATTTTAACATAAGAATACTCGAAGCTCTGTAAAGGAATAACTCTTGTTAATAAGTGAATCTCTCTGAAATTATCGAATATTTACTATCTCTTTACATTTATACACTTTTACTTTGTTGTTCTCACGTTAGATCGACTGTGACATCAATCTGTTGATCAACTAACTAGTACCACGACTTTTGAAGTTAGTCATTGAGCCTTGATCATTTAGTGGTAGAAATCATCATCTATGAATCAACAGATACATGTTAAAAATTATATGATCTTTATATGTTTTATTTTGATATAATTTTAATAAGATACAATAACAAAAGAAAAATATGTGCTTTATATGAGATCTTACAATCAGAAGTGAAGTTGAATTGGGATTGTCGTCTTTATTGATTTTTTTTTTAATTTTCTTTAAAAATGTTATGCTTTTTTTTTTTTTTAAATATTACATCTACAAAAATAATTTGTCCTATATAAGCCCTCACTAAAACTTTTGCCGTTGATCAAAGTTCATTGGTCATAACAAAAGGAAGTAAAAAGAAGATAAAAAAGATTTTAAAGAAGATAAACAGTGATAAAATAATATTTTATTATACATGATTAGGAGAAACTTTTTATCGTGTCAAAAAAATGTAGCGCTCTCAAAATATAAAACATCGCTATGACTACTTATAATATATCTTATATTATTTTTATTATGTATACCCTGTAGTTCTTGGAAAAAAAAATTTGTGACACAATTTTTATGTTATTATTTTTGTAAAAATTTAATATATGTCCCCATTAAAATAAAAGATAATTTTCGTTGTTGCTGTGAAGCCCATAAATTTGTAAACTAGATCGCAAGAATTATTAAATTTAATTATATATTTCCTTCATTCATAAATTTCTAATGCATTATTTTGATGAAAATCAAATTTCAAGATTATGAATAATTTTGTATATATCATCCATACGATGATGCCAATACTCTAATAATGTTGAATTTTTCTATTTAAATAAGACATTGTATATACAAAGAAAAGAGGTCAAAGGACATAAATATTTAGATGAAGAATTTATCATGTCGCGTTACAATAATAAATGTCAATTTTATGAAAAAAATCCCAATTATTATTAGGTTAATTTGATGATCTTAGTATTCAATTTGTTGATATCAACATTTAAGTATTGAAAGTAAGATTGAGAAAATTGAATAGGCCAAGTAGGAAATAAATGGTTAGGATTAACTAGTAGTGAATGCAAAAGATGGAGGATTAATCAAGAAATCAAGGGTTGTAATTGGATTTGGAATTAATGGTGTAAATTTTATATGAAGGGATCCTAGGTAAATCAATAGCCAAAATTAGGATTTAATAGATTGATGAGAGGCTTATGATAAGGATTAGTGTGTTGTAAGATCCAAAGCTGAGAACTAAGATGACAACCATTGATTAATAGTGGGAGAATTGGAAGAAATAAAAAATAATAATAATGGGGAACTAGAGAGAGGATCGGTTTTTGTGGTAAAAAAAACAAGAAGAAAATTTGAATCAAAGACGAAAAATGATGTTGTGAATGCATACAAACTCAAATAAGAAATGACATGGCTTATTTATGCAAAATGATCCCATACAAATATGTTGAAAATGATCTAGAGATACAAGTGAAAGAGGTAATTTCTCTTCCATTTTGTACAACAAAATTTCCACGCAATTTCTCTTCAAAGTGCACCAGTTCAAGAGTGAATTCAGCACTTTTTGCCCATTTTGCCCCTTAAACCTACCCCCCCCCCCCCCCCCCCCCCCCCCCCCCCCCCCCCCCCCCCCCCCCCCCCCACCCCCCCCCCCCCCCCCCCCCCCCCCCCCCCCCCCCCCCCCCCCCCCCCCCCCCCCCCCCCCCCCCCCCCCCCCCCCCCTTTTTTTTTATAAATTTTTTTGAAAAAAAAGTTAGCTCTATTCGAAGCACATGACAGCTGAAAATAAGCCCTAATTACTCACTTCATTCTCACTTAAGTTTAACCTCCAAAGCCTAACTCTTCTAACCACCATCAAGCCTCTAAAACCACCACCACTACACCAATCTTCAAGGGTTTCTAAGCTGATAAGATATATTAAAAAACATAATTAAAAAAAATACATTTAATACATGCATTTTTAGACATTTAGGTGTGATGTGTAATATGTTTTATGAAAATATTTTATGAGATATAGTTATATGAAAAGCTTATCTGTGGGTATTCTTACTGCAAGTAACACAAGTAAACAACCTGTAACTTAAATATTTCTGTATTGGCGAATGGTACAAAATAATGGAGGAAGGGAGTATGATACTACCACCAATTTAAATTTCACATTAAGACCTTTTAAAATATTTAGTACAGGTTATCTTTTATTATTATGTTTAAATGTTTTAGTATTACTAAACTATTAAGAATATTTCAGGAGAAAAAGATTTATAGGGTTTTCCTTTACAACTTCTATGATTTTTTAACTTTTAAATACTATTTAAGTATGAATTTGCATGTGATACTATTATTTATATGTTTTAATTTTCTCAGCTAATTTTTAGTATTTTCAACTCTCCGAGTAAAAATATGCTTTGTTAAAAAAAAAATATTCTGTAATTTTGGAGCCAAATATAAAACAAGTGTTAATATCACGTTAAAAATAAGTTAGTTAATAATCTGAAAAATAAGAGCATTACAATTACCAATACCACAAGGTAAAGATAAATATACAATTTTTGAACATTTATTAAAAGATAACTGAGCTTTTCTAATTTAGAAAAATGACGAGTGATCATCAAAATATAGATTGACCTATTTGGAGAATCATTATAAAATTGTGTAAGATCACATATTAATATAAATAGATGATTATCATATGCAAAACCATTGATAAACATTTTAGAATATTGATGGATCATTTTACCAACAACCGTCGTTTTTTTTTTTTAATTTGACAAATTTCGGCTTAAATTAAAAAAAAAAAAAACAATAATTTACCTGTATATATATATATATATATTTTTTTTTTTTTTTTGGTAGGAAAAAAAATGTTAAATAAAAAAAAAGAAAAGAAAAAGAAATGGAAGTCCCTATAAGAAAATTGAGGTCAGAGCAATCGGACCTTCTATTGCTTGTAGAAAACCAAAAGCACAGAAGACCCTTCGCGGCTCGGCGTCATCTTCTCTTTGCTCGTCCGTTAATGGCGGTTCATTTTGCCTTGGGTCTTCAGCAACTTCATTATCAGCTCTCTTTTTCAATTGCTACTTTCTCTCTCTTGAAATTCATTCAGATGGCGTCTCTTCTTGAGCTTTCTCCTTCAATTCCTCAATGTCAAAACAAGCAAGGCAAGTTCTTCCTCTTGTTAATCATCTCAGCTTAGTTGGAATTGAATGGTATTAGGTTTGCAACTTTTCAGTTTAGGAGGCTTTCAATTAAGATTTTTGTGTTTTGTTTGGTTTTGAATTCTCACATTGAACTTGCTTGTAGTACTAGGATTTGAATGCGATATATTATCCTAGGATTTTTGTCTGGTATATTTATAAGACGGTCTAAAATTTTACTTTTGAAAGTAGTTCATGATCGTAGTAGAGGGGGTTTAATTTGAACATCCATTGTGTTTTATCGAAATGTTACAAATCATTCAATATTTTCAAGAATGATATGTCTATCCCTATGTTTTACAAATTGTGTTAAAATTATATCTGTGCTTTGGAAATCATGTTTTAAACCTACTATCTCGGAAGGTTTTAACACGATTTGTAAAACATAAGAGATAGTATAAAAATTTCTAAAACCAATATTCATTTGTTAATGATGTTCAAGTAATCAATGAGTTTATGGTCATTAGTTCGTTAGAGGTTGAATGTCTGGAATGTAGAAGAAATCTGGTATACATTTGGTCTTTCTGTTTTGCTCTTGAAATTTTCTTGAGTTGTTGACCGTATATCGGTTACACATTTGACCTTCCTGTTGTTGAATTGTGGTTGTCGGGTTTAGAATGGTACTTTCTAAGAAGTTGAGGAAGAAACGTATGCTAAGGGCGTAAAAAATATGTATTGCATCTGTACTGATAATACTTGTATAATTTTTTGATTTGGAGAGTTGAGACTTCACTATTGTAGAAAGGAAGTCTTCTTGGGGAAAAGGGATTTTGGGCTATTGTTATGAGTTACTAGGCATTTTATCAATGCATCAGGAGAAAGAAGGAAGGAAAGGAGATGAAACTTTTCATGTGTAGATCTTCTCATCCACGAGACAACCTCAGAAGATAATTTTCTTGCCAAGTTTATTGCTTATTTCTTTGACTATATCGAATTGATTGTTGCTTCATCTTTTCCACTTTTATGTTGCAGTGTGAAGAATTTTCGTGGTTGTGTTTAGACATGGGAGTTTTTTCATTTGAAGTTGAGAAGAGTAGAAAATAATTACTTGTCGGGTGAGCTTGTTTGGGATTGTTTCCTTCTTGACGTTAGATTTTTTTTTTTGGTTAGAAAAAGAATGCACTTTTATTTGTCTCTGGTCAACAAATAAGGCCTTATATTGGTTCCTTATGGAGCAAGTACAAGTAAAGTTACCGCACGTCATAATATCGGATTACAACCAAAATGAGAGTTGCAAGCATGTGGTCGTAGGCTTAGTTCGGTAGTAATTCCGCATCCATCTCACCTACAATGTTGAGGTCGTAAGTTCACATCTCGCACCTCCTAATCAATGAGAGTTACAGGGATGGAAGTTAGCTCTCTTGTTATATAAGGTTTTACATGAATCAAAAGGGATGATAAAGATGTTAGCATTTCTCCATGTTATACAACTGTAAGGAGCACAATGTGATTGTTATTCCCATGGTGGCTCCATGAGGTCATAAAAAGAATCCATGTTTGAAGAAGTCTCAATTTCGATATTATCGAACTTGGCAGACATGGGGGTCAAAGTTATATGTAGCTAAGGACTTGAATGGTTGTTGTGAGGATTAGCCAACTAATTCCTAATCACTTGCACTTAAGTAGTTAGTAGTTCAAATTTTAGTTTTATTATTTTAAGTGCTAAACAAAGCTATATGAAGCGGTGAAAGTCTGGCTGCCTATCTGCAGAGTCATTTTCAACTTTTTATTAGACGTTTCTGTCAAGATCAATTAGGTAGAGCTCACCCTTACAAAATCGGCTTGCAAGGGCATGAGACCAAAGGGCTTATGAACTCACTTATCGTCTTATGATCATTCCGTGTGGGACATTTGGTATCTAACACTCCACCATTCTCTGTAACCACTGTGGAGCTGCCCATCTTACCTGTTAGGTGACTTGACTTTGCGAACTGTAACCCATACTTTGTTCGATCTTATACTTGACGTGGTGGTTTATAACAATCCACCATGTTTGGGCCCACTTAACTATCAGCATTCGACGCTTTGATGGCTTCATCAATGCTGAAGTGCAATTGTTTTGACTTGAACTTGCGATGTAACAGATTGGCTCTCAACCAATTGTTTGGAACCCATTAGGTAGAACTCACCCTTGCAAAATCAACTTGTAAGTATTTATATATATATATATATATATATATATATATATAAAAAAGACTTGCAAGGGAAGGGGATCCAAGGGCTTATGAACCACCCACTCACAATTATAATGATTCAATGTGGGACATCTGGTATCTTCATTTTCCTTTTTTTTTTTTTTTAACCATAAAATTATTAGGAATCTAAATCTATAGCACTATGATAAGTTTACCTTCAGCTACAACTAATTTTTCCTAAAAGCAATTCAAAGATCCTTAGAAGTATATGTGATTATTTGAATCGACAGCTTTTGGGAAGTGTTTCCCATATTTGGGCAGTTTGATTCTTTTATGTGATGATGTAGAATTAAAATGCCATGAATTCGATGTTTCTTTAGTTTGAGATTTTCAGTTTGAATGGTAAATCTTTGAGCTGTTGTAAGCTAACTAACGCTTGGTATTTGAGAAGACTTCAAAAGTAACTCAAAATAGAGGAGACATGTTAAAGTTTGGACAAGGACCTTTGGACTGCGAAACGTTGATTTCTTGTCTCAGAATATGGTGGACTTGATAATGGTGATGGCACAATAATTGTGGTAAGTTTTTACTATCTTTTTGTCATTGAAAAGGAGAGTAGACCACTCATAATCAAAGTCATGTGACTCAATCTGACCCTACGTTTGCATACATTACATGTGAAGTTGCTTTACTACCATTTCTTGTGTTTGTAATCTTTATTCTTTGGTTTTTAATATGAATTTTTTAGTTAATAATTTTGTTTGCATGAAACACCGTATGGATTAACCAGGTGAAATTTCCATGTGAAGGGAAGTATTAGGTGTGCTACTTTATTTTGATGGTATTCGACTCACTAATATCATGACACGTCAAGGATTTGGTAAGGTCTTTTAACTGATATGTCATGATTTTTATTACAATTGACATGATATTTTGGTCCACATGTCATGATATTAGTATATGGACATAGAGTGAATAGGGAAAATGGGACATGTAAGTTAAATTCATGGGGAAAATAGGGAAAATAAAATAAAAATCGGTAATTTTTTCTTTTTGTTTTTCTTTAATTGATGGAGAGGTTAGTATCATCCATCATGGATGAAATAGGAGATAGCTTTCGGCATGTACATAAAATATGTGCATTTTTTTTATTGTTGTCTTTTATTTTTATTTTTATTTTTAAATTTAAATTTGGGATGAGAATACGAATTGTGTATGTTATGATCGAATAGGTACAAAAGTACCGATGTGGCGTTAACTTATATAATAATTAGTTTAAGTAGATTGTTGCAAGGGGGTGCTTAAAATTGCTTCTAAACAAATCTCATAGTAGATGAGTTTTGAGTCCTATTTACGGCACACAAGTAGAATAGAACTTCTCCTCACTTTTTCTCATCACTTTGGTCTTTATGATGTGTGTGGATAAGTATAGCACCAAGAAAAAAGAAGAAGAGGATATTGTTGGGAATTTGTGAATTTTTAGGATCTTGACATGTGTAATCTTCAGTCAAACCTTTTTCTCCAGACTTAGTTCTGAGTAAACAAATTCTTCCCCTTTGACTTTTCTTTTCTTTCTTTTTTTTTTTTTTCCTTTCTTTTTTCCTTATAGTTTGATAGAGGTGGGGATAGTGGGGAGGGTTGGGGAAATTCAACTTGCATGAGAAAACAATTCTTCTGTTGTTTTTATATACATTTATTTTTCGTGGGAAAAAAAAATTCAATTCTTATGGTTGAGGTCGTGTGTGTGTGTGTTTTTTTTCCCCTTCAATTTTAATTATAGTTATTGTACAAAGGAGTGACACCAAATTTAGTAGGCTATTAGAGGAGAAAAAATCAACCTACCTATTTTTCATGAAATTCTTGGGAGAAAAATATGACGTGAGTAGCTGTCAAGTACCGTATAAGAAGAACAACATTAAAAAACAAAAAAATTAAAAAAATCACCATTCTATCCACTCTTTTATATATTTAGGATTACGATGAGTGAAAATCAATATTTGATTAAGAGAATGTGCAAATTTAATAGGCAATTAAAATTTCAAAAGATATAATATGAATATTCAAAGTGGATGGTGTATATTTTTAATTTATCAGTTCTCGGGAAAAAAAAAAGAAGAAGAAGAAAGAAAAGCAGTGTTGAATTTAACAAATTACCGCGCGTTTACCGCATTCAATATTAGATTTGAACAGTTACAATCTATATTAAATTCCGAATTTACCGCATCGACGCTCGCCTGATTCTTACCCTCCTCAATTTGGCTGCCAGCTCAGCACAATCAAAATTACCAAAAACCCCCAAACCAACCTCTCCCCACATCTCCCACTCCTCACGTGTCACATGGAAGCCCTTTCTCGTAATTTCACTCTCTTGCTCTGCTACCCACCGTGAATTAAAAAAAAATATCAGCCCTCCCCCCCTCTCTCTTTCTCTCTCCTAAAAGCTGAAGAAAAAAATCTCTCTCTCTCTCTCTCTCTCTCTCCTCTCTCCTCTCCTTTGGAGCGAATCAATTTTTCTGAAAAAGCGAAATCTGAACCGCCAATTCCTCAGATCCAACGGCTCTCCTAAGTCGGCGAGTGGTTACCAATAACTCCTCTTCACCCTGGTGTTTTTTTTTATCAAAAACCCTAGCCGCGCTCTTCACAGACGACTCTCTGTTTTTCTTTTCCCTCCTTTTTTCCTTCTACTTCACTCTCACTTTCTCGCCATCCAAACAAGTTCTATCCTCAAATTACTTGCCGATCTACTATCCTTTTCTATCTATGTATCTAACTCCTGATTTCTCTTCAGATCTCGAGACTCGGGATTTTTGTTCTCTTCTTGGCTAGATATCGAATAAAAATCCTGTTTTCTTGCGGTTTCTTTTTCTTTTTCTTTTTTTTTTTTTTTGTGTCTGAATCTCACTGCTTCTTTTAGTGTATCAGAGCCGATTTTGTTCTGATTTTCTGTTTTGTAATATAAATATTTATAAATATAGCTGTATAATAAGAATTTGTATAAACCCTAATCTGTTTTGGAGTGGCGAAATCGATTTTTCATGGCCGGCCTGGTGGTTTCTGAGTCGACCTTTTTCTACGATTATGAGGTCAGTACGTGCTGAGTTTTTTAATTTTCATTCTGAGTTGGGGACTGAGTCGGCTCGGAGGTCGACTAGGAGGCTCAGTGAGTCGAGCCGGAAGGCGAGTCCCCGAGTCGAGCCGCTCGGGAGTTTGGCGACGGCAATGCCATCGGTTGGGATGCGGCGGACGACGAGGGTGTTTGGGGTGGTGAAGGGCGTCGATGGGGCGAGGGTCTTGCGGTCCGGTCGCCGCCTGTGGCCGGATTCGGGCGAAATAAAGATCAGGAGACATGGCGATAGCGACGACTGGTTCAAAATCGGAAAAGGCGATGGCGGTCTTAACTATGACCCGCACCCCTGGGTCCCCAACACTAACAGTAAACCCAAGAGAACCCCCGCCGTGGCCGAAATCGAGGCGGCGAAGCACAAAGACAGCGCCCGTGTCAACGGCGTGGATTTGCCACACGGCAGGCCACGCTATGATAGGATGTTTGGACTTGTGTATAGCCGGAAGAGGAAGGGTTTGGCTGCGAGAAGTTCTGGCAACGATTCTTTGGCCAATTCGGAAACTTCCGATGGCTCCATTGGAAGGAAGTACGAGCGTCGGTTCGCCCGTAGACAGAGAAGGAAGTTGAATTTTGGCAAGAGCGTTACGGTGGCTAACGGCTCTGATTCCGGGTCAAAATCTATGCGGCGCAAAGTGGTTAGCATTGTTTTCGGTTCTCCCATGGACAGGAGCGTCAATACTGATCGGGTTGTTGGTTCGATTTTGTTGTACCTGACGAGGGCCAGGCTGAGATTGAGTCATCTTTTTGCGTTCCTTCTTTCCGAGCCTATCGGCCGAGTATATTCATCTTGTGGCATGAACTTTTTGGTAAGTCCGTGACAAATTTCATTTTGTTTGTACTCTCTGCATTCTGTGTTGGAAATCTGTTTTGGTGATTAATTGCATCTTTTATATTTGATTTCGTAAATCGTCTTTCAGGACCATTCTTCGACCGAACGATTTGCGACTTGCAAGATTTTTGGGGCTTTAGATTTTGTGCCATTATTTTCTGTGGATTTTTCTGCAATTCCTCTTTGTTTTATGGACATGCATTCCTGCATGTTTTTTATATACAAACGCCAGCCGTCTAATATTCGGAACATTGAAATCGACGAGATTATTTCCGATGATGAGGAAGAACAGTTATCCTCTTCGGGAAAAGCAGTTGTGGAATGCACAACCATGACGAGCTCTGAAGCCAATCATACTGAAGACAGGTTGGGATCAAACCCGTTTTTTAAAACTTCGAAGTTAGCCTGTCGAAGCACTCAACATAGGAATGGTTTGATTTCACGTGGCATTCAGAAAAGGCGGAGTTCACTCAGGAGGAGGAAAGCTAGAAACCCTTCTCTTTGCAGTGTACAAAAGCCTAATGGAGCTTTAGTTTCGGATTTATTTAGCTTTAGGAGAAATTCAGTATCTCTATCGGTAGCAGCGAATTACAAGATTAGGAGATCATGTCAAAGTAGCTCGGCACGAAGCATCAAAGAAGTGAGTTCAACAAGGACGGGATCAACAGATGGCACGGATTCAACTTCATGTTGTGCAAACGTATTGGTCATTGAATCAGATAAGTGTTACAGGGAAGGCGGAGTCAGTGTCGAGTTAGAGAGTTCTCCCGTAGGGGAGTGGCTTATTGCGGTAAAGAAAGACGGAGCAACGAGATTTACCCACAAGGCAGAGAAGGTTATGCGGCCCTGTTCTTTCAACCGTGTAACACATGATATAATTTGGACTGCAGATGATGGTTGGAAGCTGGAGTTTCCTAACCGAAAGGATTGGCTTATTTTCAAGGATCTTTACAAAGAATGTTCGGACCGGAATATACTGATTCCTGGGGTTAAGGTTATCCCTATACCTGGGGTAAATGAAGTCTCACAAAATGGGAATAACCAATGTACTCTGTTTTGCCGACCAGATTCATACATATCTGTGAAGGAGGACGAATTGTGTAGGGTCATGATGAGGAAGACTGCAATTTATGATATGGATTCAGAGGATGAGGAATGTCTGAAGAAGTTCAACGACATGTTTTCTGCAGAGGACGAAACACATGAGCGTATTTCAGAGGATAATTTTGAGTTAATGATTGACGCCTTTGAGAAAGCATTCTATTGCAGTCCGCATGATATCTCTGACGAGAAATCACCTTCTGATCTGTGTCCACATCTGGGCAGTAGCAAAGTCATAGAAGCTATTTATGGTTACTGGTTGAAAAAGAGGAAGCAGAAAAGGTCGTTATTGATTCGGGTTTTTCAGGTACAAAAACAAAAACTTTCATATTTATCATTGGACTTTCGAGATGTTTATCATTCTTTAGTTTTGTCCTGTCTTATAGGAAAATTTATACATTGGGTAGTGTTTGTGGTATTCTTGTTGTTGTTTGTAAGATATGAGGATGTTCCACTTTCTTTTAAGAATTCTATTTCATTTTCATCTTATGTATAAAATCGTAGTACTATTATACTTGTAAAGATTTCCATTTCTTCTCTGAAATGGATTTAAGCTAATCTCTCTGACTCATCGCATATTGCAAGTTTCTCTTATTTTGTTATCAAAACTGTTT
The DNA here is from genome assembly GCA_009761775.1 of Ficus carica. Taxonomy (NCBI): domain Eukaryota; kingdom Viridiplantae; phylum Streptophyta; class Magnoliopsida; order Rosales; family Moraceae; genus Ficus; species Ficus carica. The sequence continues at coordinate 2,466,286 of CM019742.1, read as the reverse complement.
TCCGAGTCATTTTTCAGTTTGAACGTATGTTACATATCAAGTTTGAGCTGGCTAATCGCATATATGGTTGCTATTCTTTTTGTTGATGATACTATGTTCTTGCTAGATACATCTCAGCATAATCTAACCTCTTCTCAATTGGTTATTTAGGGGGAAAAAAAAAAGTCTAGAATTGACACACTTTTGAATCTTGTTTTTTAAGTGCTGTATTTGTTTTCATGCTAGGAATGGCAATGATCAGTGGATTTTTTTTTTTTTCCTGTTAATAATCCAGCTTCCATGATCTGATTGAGACGTCTTGTTGATTGGTCGTGAGCTCTATTATGCCAAATGCATGATCAATTCTTGTGTCGATGAATCTAAATGCCTCTGTCCCTTTTATCCATCTTCTTTCTTTTAATTATCTCGTGTCCTCTGTTTTTGCATAATTTGAGTTTATGCTGATTGGGCTAACATATGTTCAATCACCTCTGTTGGTTTTCCTAGCAGCTTAATCTAGGAAGGAGATCATTTGTCCCACATCATATTCGTAAGAAAAGATCCTTCAAACGACAACCAAGCCAACAAGGTGGAAGAGGCAAACAACCTAGTTTCTTGCAAGGTGATTTAATTTAATTCTTTTCAAAGAACTCAGATTTTGAACTACTTGCTTCCTGCACAATTTGTTTTAGCTTCCATTTCAATTCCCCGTAATCTGGCTTGTTAAAAGTTTTTTTAATTCTTTTACAAACCGAATGATGGCCTAAACAGTACCTATGCATACCTCATCTTGTACGAAGAATTTCCGCATTACACTAACCCTGTATGGAAAACCAAAAAGACCTGCAACTCCTATTAGCAGCATAAGTTGGTTCAAATTATCGGATAATTAAAACCACAGACGATAAATTTTCCTTTGTAAAATTACTAAACCACGGATTATGAATTTTCTAAAATTTTTATATGATCTTGTATGCTGGTTACAGCGATGGCAGCTGAAAGAAACACTGCAGAAGAACAGAATGCAATGCATAAGGTTGAAGAAGCTAAAGCACTGGCAAACAGGTCTGTGGAGTTGGCTGTTCAGCGTCGGCAAAGGGCTCAGCTACTCATGAACAACGCGGATCTAGCAACTTACAGAGCCACAATGGCCCTTAGAATTGCTGAATGGGCTCTAGTCTGTGAATCATCCGACGCTGCTGCTGTCACACATTTATTACTTGATTGAATCTCATATGGATACCTGAAAATGACCCATTTTAAATTTAAAAGGGGGATGGATTTCATTACATTCTCTATGGCTTGTTTGACGTGGCCGTTGCCGGAGACGATACGTTCCTGCAAGAAAAGTAGTGTAATTTTGTATAGGTTTTGATTGGTTTTTTTTTTGTACATTCTGTATTAGTATAACCTCACACCAATAGTGTACAAGTGGATTTTAGTTGATTTCCTTTTTCTAAAAAGAAAAAAAAAGTGATGGAAACAAAAGGAAGAAAAAATACAGGAAAAATTTGGGCCTGAGATGAGTTTTTCTGCCTTTTTTACTTGTTACTTAGCAGTCAACTCAGTCTATAAATTTACCTTTCTGGCATATGATGCATACATGTTGCTTGTCGTAGAAACTAGAATGGTTGATTTCAGGGTTTTTGCTTTTTTGGTGCTAATAGTATCTAGTATATATTCCATAAATTCATTTTAAGGTGCGTGTTTGGTTAAATGGAAAGTGCAGTGTTGAGAGCTTAGTGTGATGGGAGTGACGTTGGGGGATTTGGTTCATATGTTTCCTTACTTGTGTCTCTATTTCTGGTGATACAGGAGTTGGATCTATATGTACGGGAAATCATCTCTGTAGAACTAACCAGATGCATTTTGAATTTGTCAAAAAAAAAAAATAAAAAAAAAAGATGCTTTTGAATTTTTTTGTTGCTTTTCTATTCCACAATTAACCCTTTTCTTTTTTTTTTTAGAGCTTGTTTGGTGATATTAATCAAACTAAAATATTTCAACTCAGTATTTGTTTTTTTCCTAAAAAGTTTATCTTTTCCCAAAAGTTTTTGCCTTTTCTGAAAATTCAAAAAAAAATTTACTATTGAAACTAAAATATTTTAACTCAAACTTACATACCAAACACCTCCTGAGTTTTCGATTGCTCAATTTAAACGGTACTCATTTGGCACAGAGGTACCATCGACAAGTTTATCTCTTCCTTATTTTTATTCTTTACCATGTGTAAAAGAGTCTTGTTACACGAAAAGTATTTCACGATTTTTTCACGAGCAATGTGAAATTACCAAAAAAACCTACTTTCTATTGTACTAAATTTGACCTTTGGTTCCAATTTTCTTCATCCCCGTCTTATCTATTTACTGTAACAACTGTTGTCGATATTAGAAATCCTTCTTACTCTTTCTTTTTGATAGGAAAGAAATCTTTTTTAGGTTTTATTTTTATTTTTATTTACACAAGTAAGAATATACATATATTTACGAGATAGATCGATCATAAAAGCATTTAAAAAGAGAAATTTGATGGACCCATAAGTAAACATCTATAAGTGTCACGAGTTCTTTTGTAGTTAGCAATTGCTTGGAAATCTTTTTTACTTGCAAGCACTACCTTCTACCCTAAGTAAAATTTTCTTTTTATCATTATGGTAAGTTAAAATTGGGGAGAAAGAGCAAAATAACATTTTTGAAAAGAATAAAAGTGAATTATAACATAAAAGTTTTGAACATAGTAATAAATTACATAATCAAATTTATGACCATGCATTACCAAAAACCCCTTACTCCCTCTCTCTCTCTCTCTCTCTCTCTCTCTCTCTCTCACTCCTCTATCTTTCTCTCTAACATAAAACTATGCATATAAATTTATTATTAAAACTTATCCATAAATCCGTTATTTTCTAGAAAATCCAAGGAAATCTAAGAATTCACAAAAAAAAAAGAAAAAAGAAATGCTATAATTAATTATCTTTAAAAACATGTTAACAACTTTAAAAGTATATATAAAATATATTATTTGCTATAATTTCTCTTCAGATTGTTGTATAAATTGAAAGCCTTGTAAAAACAGAAAATCATTCAATATGATTATAACAATTTCATTAAAATTTTGATGAAAAAATATTAGTGAAACAGAAAACTTTCGAATAAAACTTTAATAATTGTTCTGGAGGTAGAACAATCTTTTCAAACTCAAATAAGAGGGAGAGCTTGCATTCTTCTATGGTTGGATACAAATTGATGGGCTTGATTGGATACAAATTGATGGGCTTGAAGAGAGACTCTCTCTCCCTTTTCTTCCTTCCAACTAAATAGTATATTGCATCTCTCCTTTCATCTCTCTCCTTCCACCACTCTCCATAACTCGATATCAAAATTAAAAAAAGGAAATTTAATAATAATAATAATGATGGAAAAAAAAAAAGAAACAAGAGTAAAAGAAGAAAAAGAAATTACCAAAAAAAAAAAAAAAGATTTTGGAAAGGGGGTTGGGTCATGGGTGAGAGAAGGGTGGTTGTATTCCATAGTGTAAAAGTGATGACAATGACCCCTTTCTAAAATATCGTAGTCACAGAAATTATACTCATACGAAATAATAATTACAAGTCTTGATTTTACAAATTATACTTGTAACGTAAAATAGTCACAAAGTCCTACATAGTAACCTGTTATTTTATTGTCTTTATTGTTACTTTTAAATTCATCTGCAATAACCAATGTTGTCCTTAGATTTAGTTTAATAACAATTTTCAGCCTTAATCAGATCAATAATACATTGTCTATCTGATGCATCCGTTTATGCCAAATGAGGGCAGAATGATAAATGTAAGTATATTAATTAGGAGAAGGAATGTGTGTGTGTGTGTGTGTGTGTGTATATATATATATATATATTATCAAGTGGATGTGCTTTTCAGATGACAGAGATGTGAATTTATGAGAAAGGTCATGCAAACGAAAGTGTAGATACAACGTGGATGGATGAAAATGGTTAAACTGCGTAGTAGTACGAGTCTAGGACGGGAAAATTGTAAGTTTGAGAAAGGAAAAGGGTAAATGGAGAGATCTGTAGGGAGGTGTGTGGCAAAATCACTGGAATCAAGATCTGTTATCCCGGAATTATTGTCTCATTAGCTGTCCTCCCGATTGTGTCATGCTATGTTTTCTGAATTTAAGAATTTAGTCACATAAAAAATCTAAATATTAAATATTCTTGAACAAATTGATGAGTTATCAAAAACTTATCAAGGGGACAACTTTTGGGATAAAAAAATAAGATAGCATCTGGACTCAAATCGCTGGAAGGATAGTAGAAGTTAGTAATTAAGCAAAACAAGAAATAAAACTTTTGATGCAATGCAACAGGTGCAGGGTAGCAGCAGGAAATTTTATTGTAGTGTACTAGTATATATGAAATGAAAAGAGTAAGATGAAAAAGACACGGTCAAACTAATCTAATAGTACAATAATGAATAAGAGACAGAAAGACGTCTTTGCAAATGTAGGTAAAGTTTGTAGTAAGCCAAGACGCCATCTTCGTTTTGAATGGAGCTTTAGCCTAGAAGATAGAGTAAGAGTCAAATTTTTCAAAGCATATTGGAAATCAGTGGAAGCGAACTTTTGAGTCCTGAAAACAACAACCATACATTTTCACATTTTGCCATTTTCTTTCTATTCCAATACATTACTTCAAGTATCTGTTGATCCACTTGTCACCCTAGCACCTCTTCTGCTTCGTTTCCTCACTTCCAGCCTCCAACCTCACTTTAACTCCCGTCGCCGGTGACTCCTTTGGAACTTTTTGGCTACTTCTTCTGCTTTCGAAAGCCCCACAAATCACTCATTAAACTCACAACCTCCGTTTTTCCTACACGGTAAAAAATAAATTGCGTCTCGCCTATTGCTTCCATGTTCCCTGAACCCTCAAAACTCGTACCATTTCAGCTCCACTGGGTGTATATGGCCCAAGTCTCTTCCTTTTATCCACCCCTCTACACTTTATTATGTACAGTTTCTTAATAAATTAACCACAGTTCGTCTTCCTTTTTTTCTTTCCAATTTTTTTTCCCCCTTGTCTTTGTCTGGAACCTCCCGTTTTAAACAATTTATTCGCCTGCACCATGCTATGCAAAGGCTGTCAGCTATCGATATTGGTTGCTCCTTAACCTGACCTTCAAATCGCGCCATTGATTTCAAATCTAACAGTGCATATGCAAGTGCCGGACATATCCGGCATATTGAGTGTGCCGGATTCGAGACTCCCTGTATATGTATACATATATTTATTGATGTCACTAAAAGACGTGATGACATTTTAAAATGTTAATAAATGAAATATACTTTTCCATTTCCTAATGCTACTAAACCAGATTAGTGACATGAATTTGCGAATAAGTTAATCCAAGTCCAAAGAAATCCAAATATTATTCAAAGTCCAAATTGTTGCAATGGACCAGAATTGTGTGTTTCCGAACAAAAGTTATATATGGTCAAAAATCACATCAAAACTGAAAGCTGAAGAAAAAAAATTTCTTCAATTTTAGCTGCTAAAGAAATCTCACGAAAAATAAAACCAGATAATTTCCTCGATTTTAGCTTCGAAAGAAATCTCGTGAAAAATAAAACCAAAATTTTCTTCTTCTTCTCCTTTTGAGGAAATGACATCAGCTGATAGAATAATGAATCTGTAAATACTGAATAGAGTTGGAAACTTGCATCTGAACCATAGAAAAAAAAAAATCCTCAATACCATAGGTAACATTTATCAAACATAATGGGGATAATTGCACTACTATGTTTCTAAAGTAAAATGAGAAAAAAAAAGAAAATGAAGTTACACCAAGTTTAAAATAAGGGAAACCTTCAAATGACACTGAAACGCTTTATATCTATAGCAAATCACTATCAAATTAGATCACCACTATATTTATCCGAAAACAGGATGGATCAGCAACCAGCATAGACAGAAAGAACACCTCTCCGTGCACGAGGGACTGTGGTGCCGCTCTGTAGAGGACTTCCTTTTCTCTCGTCTCTTTCTGGTCTTCGTTTTTCCCTCTGATTTTGTTGCTGCTTATGGTGAATACAACTTGAAGCGTATGCCTAAGCTTGCAGCCTCACTTCAGCTAAGCCTCCTTGGGCTTGACAGGAGCGTTTGCCAGGTCCTGAATCTCCTTTTTGCTCTTTATCAAACCACTGTTCCTGGTAATGTAATCTACTCTGTCCAAGTCCTCGGAAATCCCCAGGTACCCGTATAAGATTTGCTCCTCAAGGTTTCCTGCTTCCCTGTTGATGTCAATTTCGATGTTATTTGACATCGCTAGCTCCAAGTCTAGTCTTCCGCGCTTGCACTCTGCAAAGTATCTGTGAAGTTTCTCTGCATCTCCGAGCCCAGTAAAAGTTCCCAAGAACTTCACCACCATAACACTTTGATCAGCAGGCTTTCCCAGGCAAACTTTGATTCTTCCCCTGATTAAACCTTTGCCTGCCATTCGTAGAGAAACCGACAAAGTGAGATTAATTAGTAAGTAACAACATATATTCTTGCCGTTTTAATGATCCAGGTTTTAATATTTCCATACAATGAGTATGTGTTTCTTAAGAAGTTGTAATGTATAACGTAACAGCAGAAAAACCACGCACCTCTGATGAAGGCCTCGAGTGCTTCCATGGTTACAACCTTCCACATTTCAGGATTAGTGTGCGAAAAAGAAATGTTGTGGACGATAATGACAGGAGGCCAAAGAATCAAATCCTCCTTCTGAGCCAAAGCTTCTGCCTTGGGCAATACCTGGGGAACCCATGTAATAGTGTCATCAGGAACGACAGTGCTCCATCCCAACAGAACACAAATTGCTTTGTGCAGGCCCAAGTGCTCTGCTCTCAGCCCAGCCTTGTGCGACATAAAAGCATGCGTCACCAACCGTTGAGTGTCCATAAACTCCTTTGAGGCACTGTAAAAGAACAGGTAAGCAAGAAGTAAAAGAGTGTTATGAACCCCAGAAGTTGCTTAACTCATAAAATGTTTATTAAAAAAAAAAAAAAAAAAGAGACATGACTCACGGTAAACATAAACAACGTAAGTAATCGATTCATCCACAAACACACACTAGTAAATAAGCAATTTTTCAATTTTTTAAATACGCCATAATCAGTTAAAATATCTCTATTCTGTTGTCATACATAGTTACGTTGCTCTAACATATCAAAAACGACATATCTATCATTCCGAGATGAAGGCTGTACTAAATTGTGAGAGGGAGAAAATCATCAGAAGGAATTCAAAGACGTAACATCAGAGACAGGCTGAAGACGAAAATGAAGTAATCCCACTACATTAATCAAACAAGAAAAAAATAAATTAAAAAAAAAAAAAAAGCAAACCCACTACCACAAAAATTACTTTTGAACTTGGTAGCTTAAAGATGCTGATCATTCGCACACGGTATACAGTAATTAGGTGGCCACCAGAACAAGACCTTGTCCTTGAACTCCATAAGAATAATACCACAAAAGGCATTAACACCACCTCATGATTCCACCGAAGACCTGCATATAGTCTATGAGACAGTGACCAACACAGCAGAACTTCTTCAATAAAGATGTCCACATTTAAACTGGCCACACCAAACACTTCACTACCAATTTGACCGTTGAACGAGTATGGAAAATATTAAATATCTCCTTTTCCCCCAAAATATCTCCATTTACTGTCCTGCAGATCCAATGTCCACGGCTAAATGGCGTTTCTCACATTGTAGTTCATATAACATCTATACAAACTACAACTACTCTTTATCCCAACATCTGCCAATACATAGGTTATAGTCTTACAGACGAGAATCTAAATCTCTCAAACATCTATACTCATACAACCAGCCTGACAGTATCAAATTGTATCCTATTTTATCATACTCAACTTTCCAAAACTCCATTCATCATCTAAAAGGCGATCTAACACCATAAAATGATCACAAAATCTCGCTATTTTTTCCCCCCGAACATCAACCAGCAAAAACCTTCCTTATTTAGTCCGGCTTCGGCTACATGATTCCAACTATGATAAACAACTTTGTTAAAAAGTAGCCACCAGTTTAGGATATAACTTAAGAACCGTACAACTCTTAATTTTTCATTGAAATTATTCCTCTCACAATCCTCAAATGGAACGGCTACCAACATCGAGATTTGAAACACACTAACGATATACACATAGACAATGACAAATTAAACAAAAGGCTAAACATGTTACTGTAAGGTGCTCAGGACTTATTTGGCACAACTACAGTGTCATAAATATCTACATGCACTAAACTCAGTGTAGACCTTATTACCAAGCTAAAGTGTGTTTTACGCAGATACTATAACAGCTATAAAACAAAGATTTCATTTTGTAGTCACAAAAGCTATTGTTAATAATAATGCTATCACCACCAGTATGAGGCATGAAATTACACAGTAATTTCGTCTCCTAACAGTTTTCTTTAACGACTTAATAATTCACAAGGATTCAAAGTGCACTATCTCAGCCCTTTGATTATGTCTCCATACCATGAATGATGAATGATAAATGTACCTATAACTTCCAATGGACGTAACTCTACTTAATACAACCGTAAATTGTACTAACTCCCAACGAAATTCTATACAACCGTCTAAATACTTCAAACTCCCAATGAACGGAAAAATGTAAAACCGGCCCCACTTTAAGAGAGAACTAACAGAAAAGAAAACAGACCTTCTTCCACAAACAATGCAGAACAAACTACCAGCTTTCCCTTCTTCCTTGTATCTTCTCTGAACAGCTGGGTTTGCATTCACCATTTTAGAGTATTTTAAAAAAGCTTCATGTACCAGTAGCTTAAACTCCTCTGTATCCTCAGTGGGCTCACACTCTTCAGGGTTCACCCGATCTTCAGATGGATCACTGTCATTATTTGCATCTTCTGCTTGTAAATCTTCATAATAGTCATCATTTCTTTTCCAAACTTTGTGCTGTCTGTAAAGATGATTTTTTCTTTCGTACTGGTTGTGCTGTCTGTTTCTATCGTACTGGTTGTGGTTGTGGTTGTGGTTGTGGTTGTGCTGTCGATTTCTATCGTACTGGTTGTGCTGTCTGTAAAGAGGTTTTCTTCTGTCATAGTGGTTCTGCTGTCTGTACGGTTGATCTTTTCTATCATAGCGCTGCGAGTTATAATGCCTTATATAACCAGGTCTTCCGCGACCCCTTGTATGTTGACCTTGACCATAATGTTTAGGAAATCCAACAGGATGTTTTTGTGCATGTGGCAACTCCTGAGATGAGAACCACTCATCAGATACAAAATCTTCAGGATCATCCTGTACATCATATTTCCTCTCAGCCCTTCTATACCCTGCATGCTCATATCCCGTTGACCTGGATGCATATAAACCACTCATCTCCTCGTCAATCCACTCCTCACCAGATTCATAATAGTCCTCGTACTGTCTAGCCGAATACAACTTACCTGACAAAGTTGTTCTCGGATTGTAGGCAATTCCTTCTTCCTGAATACTATATTTTCCTTTCATCACTCTATCTTGTGGTTTATATATTCCATGCTCGTCCCTCACATTCTGCATTCTTGCATTTTGTCTATTCATTTCGGTTTCATATTTAGAAGCAGGTGAATAGAGGAACCTTCCTTCTTGAAACTGTGGACCTGCATCGCTACCAAAACCATAATTTGCCTCTAAATCTGGAATTTGAGGATCTTTTGATGCCCCCAAATGCGAAATTTCATGATCTTGAGGCATTGTCCTTCCAAGCTCGACATGAGTGAATCCAGAACCTAGATACTCTCCATCCTGCTTTGACATATGTTGTGCTCTTCTCGTATCAAAGTAGTCTGGCTCTGCCTGTTTCTCTAAAGTAGGATGGTAGTATGATATTTCTTTTCTTGGATTTCCTCCTGGTCCATCAATATTATCATTCCTGTCTACCACTGGTTGCGTAATACTAGGCCTCGACATATCTCTGTGCTCGTAAATGATTTGAGCATGGCCATAATCTAATTGAGCTCGTGGAGCCATCGTTTTATGCAAATCATTGCCTGGATATCCATGATCATCAACCATTTCATGTGATTTCGAGTACATGTAATTCTTGTACTCAACCCTCTTAGGGCTATATGTCCTTGGGTAAAAAGTTGGGTTTCTCTGTCCGCCTTCAGGGTCTACGAGCGGCCGTTCCCTATAGGCATTCAAACCTACAGATTCAGCAAACTTTGCAGGGCTTTTAAATTCACTTGCATGGGGTAAACGCATGCTCTCTCGATAAGCCAAAAACTCATTCCTCGATGTTTCCGTTGAAGAACTGGCAAGCCCCTTGGAATTTGAACCTGATTGCATGTGATACGCGGCATCCCTCAAATAAAACATGGGTTTTTCACCATCTTTGTAGGATTGAGTTACTGGTAATCTATTCAAAGCTATAGGCTCCTGATACTGAAGTCTTCCATGCTCAAAATGCTGGGTATCCAAATTCCTTGATGACGACGGTAGGTGCCCACCACCAGCAGTATCCCCATAGACAGATGTAGGACCAAGGTGCGTCGGTGAACGATATGATCCTTGTGGTACAGAGTCTTCCACAACAACGGACTTTTGATCCACAGACGGATGTTTTTCACCAGCTGACAAACTGATATCACCGAAGTTCTCTTTATTAATCCTTGGATCACTATGCTCGTATCCATAGGCATGCATGGTGCGCAAACCAGCATCCTCATCATTGAAATTTAAGTTCTTTGGCTCACCCAATTCACGCCTCTGTCTCAGCTCAGTCGATGGGGCTGGCGAATAGTTCCGAGGCGAAATCCCAACCCCATCGTCAAAGTGAGGCCTTTTCCGAGCCTCTTCCAGAGCCAAAGACTGAGGTGACCTCGAACGAATCCTCCCGGTACCGGTACCAGCACCGGCACTGGTCCTACCCCTATCTAAATGCCAACCATAGTCCCTCTCCCTCCCTGAAACGGAAGAACCGGCCCTTGGATCCACACCCACCTCTTGTGGCGCCAACCCGAGAGGGCTTCCACTCCTCTGCATCGACCCATGTCCCGCCTCGCGCCGATCGACTATTTTCTCATAAGAATCGCGCAACCTCGGATTCGGAGATGGCCTAACAAAACCCTCGTTCCTCCGAAACTCCATTATACCAATCAGTCAACCAAACAGCAAAGAACAAAACCCCTCGATTTCTCTTCCAATATCGTAACCAGTTAAAAACCTTCAACAACTGAATCAGCAAAACCAAATTCCCAACAAATCAAAACCAAATCTTGTGTTTGGTCCTGAATTCGAGAAATCAAAAACCCTAAATTCTACCGATTTAGGGACCAATTCAAGTGGATAAACTCTTTAACACAATCGAAAATCAAAGCAGATCAGCACCAGAAAAAAGGCAGATCAAATCCATGGAGACTGTTGAGAATTGAGAATTTCGAAAGGGGAAATTTTCAAACCTTTTGATGCGAATCCATGGAAATCGGTTTCTTGAACTCAGATCTCTTCTTCATTCTTCAGGTGAATTGTGAGAATTTTTGTTTTTGTTTTTGTTTTTTTTTTTTTTTTTTAGTTTTCTCCTTTGATCTGATTTTATGTGTGTGTGTGAATTTTCAGAAGATAAATTGGGGGTGTTCAGAAGATAAATTTGGTAAAATAGAAGAGAATGTGGAACACAGGGGGACGGCTTATTGTACTGTACTCTTTACTTTTTTTTTTTTTTCGATTGTAGAAAAACGAAAAAAAAAAATGTTTTTTTAAGGTAAATTGTGGAAAAAGTAACGAGGGTTTCTAGATAGAATAATCTCAACCGTAAGCAAGTATGTTGACTTTTGTGAATAGTTAAAAGATTCTTTTTTGTTGCCTAAGAAAAACATCTAACCTATTTGGAATTCCAACTCCACTTTGTGTTTTATAATTTTTTTTTTCAAATGTGATTTATTTTCACAACTTATCTCAAATTCATTTGAATTTGGTAATTTATATAAATGCCTCCTGAATTTTTTGAATTTGGCTTAGTCTATGTTTGAAATACAGGTTGAGTTTGAACTCAACTTTACTTTACGATTGATTTTTTGTCTTTTTCTGAAAAAATCAATAAAAATTAAAACTAGTTTTTGAAAAGTCAAGCAATTTCATTCTATCTCAAACTCAACCCGAATACCAAACACACCCTTAGTCTCTAAACTTTTTTTTCCTGTCAATCAATCCAATTTCTTATTTTTTACAATTCAGTCCTTTTGCTTAAATCCATTAAAATTTGGGCGTATTTTTGCACAATACTTACATAACATAACTCAAGAGGGACAATACTGATCTTTTTTGCTTAACTGCAATACAAATTTCTTTTAAAGTTTAGATTTAAGTTTGAGTAAAATTAAACTCTATTCAAATTTAAAAACGAAATTGTATTAAAGTTAAGCAAAAATGATCGGCAATGTTTTTCTTAGACTACAATGTGCAAGTTATGTGTAAAAAACCGTTCAAATTTTAAAAGATTTGCGCAAAAAGAATTGAATCGACCCAAAACTATAAATTCAAGGGCTGATTGTCAAGAAAAAACTTTAGGGACTAAATTGTTAAATTTGAAAACTTTAAGGGATATCTATACAAATAAGTTTTTCTTCTTCTATCTATTCTATGTTTAGAAAAGTCAAGATTAAAAATTCCGTAATTTTCTTATTTTAAGTCGAAATTAGATCATTTTGGTATCTAAATGCTCACAACCACAAAACATAAAAAAAAAAAAAAAAATCTATATTATTATACATTTTAAGTTTTTTCACTATTTAATTCTTATAATATATTTTTTAATTTACATTTTAACTAAACACGTATTTTTAAATATGATTCATTTTGAATAACCAAAAATTATGAAACTTCAACTTAATACTTTTTTCTTTTTTTTCTGTTCTTTTCTTTTCAATTTCGATTGTGGAAAAAAGGAAGAAGAATTGGTTTTTTAAGTAAATTGCGGAAAAAGTGACGAGGGTTACTAGATAGAATAATCTCTACCTTAACGTAAGTTTGTTGGCTTATGTAAAGAACTAGAGATTGTTTTTTGTTGTCTGAGACACAACTAAGGATTCATTTGGGGGAATACTTATATCTGGTTTTCAGTTTTTTTTTTTTTTTAATTCAAAATTAGTTTTCATTATTTATATCTCCAAATATCTATTATTAACTCAAATTTTAAACGTCTATAATTTCGTTACTTCAAGTCTAGATGAGATAATTTTTTTCTTTTTTGTAGAATTTTGAAAGGAATGAAATAATATCCGTATTAATATTTTTTTTCAAATATATTTTAAAATTTTACACTTTTTCACTCATAACAATTTTTTTCCTCAAACACACGTTTACCAAACTACATCTGATTTCCAAACGAAAACACATCTTCAAAACCTTCCCCAAATGGACCTAAAGATTATTTCCTTGTTGGTTAATGTTTGGAGATTTCTACTGTTGACTTTATGTAAAGTACTAATTTTTGTTGTTTAATGATATGGAAGACCGCATTACTGATAAGATTCAATTTTTTGGATAAAGGGCATGTTTGGGGGAGTTATTGGGGATAGAGTTATTGAGATATTTGTATTGGAGTTAAGAAGAGTTTTGAAAATACGTGTTTGGTTAAAAAAAATTATTTGGAGTGAAAAAGTGTAAAAACTTGAAATGTGTTTAGAAAAAAAAATATATTAATATAAATCTTATTTTGTTTCTCTCAAAATTTATGTAATTTGAAAAAAAATATGTCATTTGAATTTGAAATAACAAAGTTATAGACTTTTAAAATTTGAGTTTACCATTGATATTTAAGATGTTAATAGAAAAAATAGGTTTTGAGTTAAAGAAAAAGACAAAAAAGTTTTTATAAATGTTGATTCTCCAATACTCCTCCCAAACGAGCTCTAAATATGTATTAGAAATTGTTCTGATATGATTTTTAATCAGATCTAAAAATAATAAAGGGACATCTATTGACACCCTTGTATCTAATTTTTCCACCCTTTTCTTAAACTACCTACCAACTAAATTCTAGACATCAATTACAACTTATTACATTCTTCTAATAAATTAGTCCAAAAAAGTTTCTAAATTTTATCTTTTTTCACCCACCAACAAATAAATAACCTTTTTTTTTTCAATCCCTTGTTTTTATTTGAAATAAGGGTTAACGATACTAATAAAATCTTATTTTGATTTGCAGCTTTTCTTATATAAAGTATTGCTTATATATATATATATATCAATTTATTGTTTATTATTATTATTTTTTTTTCTGATTATAGTTGGAAATGCACGTAACAAAAGGGGGAAAAAAAAAAAGAAAAAAAGGCCCGATGCTTATCACCCCCATAGACGTTATGATATAGTTCTTTGATGATTCAACTTGTTACTCCATAAATCAAAAGCAAGATGACTAGTTTATTGGGAATCATTAACTTTTTAGGATACTCATGTAAAGTTTTACCTTTTCAATTATCTTTTGAAGATAAATAAAAATGTTTTTCCCTTTTTGAGAATTTTTTTAAAAAGATTTTAGTTATTAAAAAAAACATTACTTCATAAGAAAGATGCATATGAAACTACAAGTCTCACTAATACTAATTTCAAGTAAAACATGGATATTTAAAATAAATAAAAAAAGAAGAAAAGAATCGTTGGTTTCTCAGAAAAAGCAACCAAACTGATTAAAAAATTTATTTGAAAAAAAATAGAGGGTTATTTGAAAAAGGATAAAAATTAGAATTCCACCGGATGAACATTTTTTTTAGAATATTAAGAGGGGTATAATAAGTAATAATTGATATTTAAACATTTAATTGGTGGGTGATTTACTACAGAGAGTGAGAAGTGGATAGAGTGGTGTCAATAAATGTATTGATATGAAACATTATTGTAAAAAAATCTTAGCATCTGTTTGGATCGTTAGTTGAAATTAAAATTTTTAAGTTGAAGTTGGTTAACATTTTAAAAACTAGTTATAATTTTTGTTGACTTTTCAAAAAAAAAACAAAAATCAAGCAAAAAAAACACAATTTAGCTAGAGTTAAACTAATATGCTAGACAAAGCCTTAACTTTTTTATTTTTTATTTTTTATTTTTTAAGTTATTCATAAATATAAGTCGAGGAGTGCGCGATAATCCTTTGGAGAAATAGAAACTTCGGATACATGTCGACATAAGAGGGAGTGCAGGTTGACAACAAATCTTTGTTTAGGAAATGAATGTAATTGACTTACAATTTAATTTTTTTTTTTTAATATATGGTTTGAGCTGAAATTTTAGGAAGAAAAACGATTTTAAGTGGTGAGGTACTAATCTTAAGTTGTAACAATGGCAACTAGTACTGATTTTGCGCTAATCGGTTTAGGAAAGTGGAGTCTCTTAGGGTACTGTAATTGCCTTTTCCGGCACGGTGACGGAATTCATTTTTGATAGTTAGATTAAAAGATCACCTCATCATGAGTCGCCACCTTAAAAGAGATCTATATCTTGTTACCTGTTGAGCCATTTTCTTCCTTTTCTATACATATCAAGTCATTAGCTTGCCTTTTTGTTTGGTCAGAGTAACGAGCCCCACTGGCAATTTTAATTACTACCTATTTACAAAACTTTTTTTTTTTTTTTTTGATAAAATTATCTTAAAAATATTATTGTAAATAAGATACTTATAATAAATAATTTTTTTTACAAAGTATATTTACGACTGTAAATTTTCGTAAATAAACAATTTATCATAAATTGTTATTTATCTCATTTTTTTATTTTTTATAAAAAATATACTACTTACTTTAAGCATTTTTGAAATGGTTTTTCTGCTGTAATTTCTAATAGAAAAATGATCTTTCTTTTTTCCCTTTAAAAAAAGATTAATCAGTTAATCATTGATTGACCAATAGTAATATGTGTTTTCTATCGATTGACTATGGACAATCACTGATGAACTGTGATCAATCACTAATTAAAAGTTATTTACCAAACTAAAAAAAATTCAACTATTTATTTAAATAAATGTTTAAAAACTGTCTAGTAATCTTTTTTTTTTTTTTTTTTTTTACCTAAGGAAAGTGGATGTTCATTATTCAAAAGCCGTTAAGGGTGAAGTAGATAAGCACATAAAGTGGAGATATGAGACGTGCAGAGTTAATTAAAATGTGAATGTATGGTGTAATTTAAGTTTAATAAGGATGACTTCAAGTTTAGGAAATTTTTTAAACCTACAAAATTTGTATGTTAGTGATACTAAAACCGGCAATAGTAGACAATTACAATCTTACAACATTAAAGGCAGTAGTAGTCATCTCGAAATAAAAATGAATGATAAAGTCGATAAAGATAAAATAAGTCATTATAACAATGTCGTAGCATATAGTATGAATCGAATAGAGTAGAAGGAGTTAGGTCGATGAGACAGCTCCAAAGTCTAATTATCATTAAGGTGACACATGTCATGCGGATTCAAAAGCATTAAGATCAGCTCAGCAGTTGGGTAGGTCCGACCAGTTCTACAATGTCTTTTGGTGCAAAATCTACTAGTAGTCACAGCTTTTAAATAGTATGTAGAGTCTGTTTGGAAAATGTTTTGCTTTTAATCAGTAGAACAAAAGAAATAAAAATTATAGTTTCTCAATAAATATTTGAAACAAAATCGCATATGAGTCAAAGTGATCAAAACATTAATAAAAGTTTATAATGTTTAACTTTTTATTATGTCTCTATTTGATAATTTAGTTGGAGATGAAATTTTAAAGTTGGAGTTAATTGACTTTTAAAAAACTAGTTACAAATTTTGTTTATTTTTTAGAAAAAGATAAAATTTAAGATAAAAAAATTCGATTTTAATTGGAGTTAAACTTGAATACCAGATAGAAATGTAAGTTTTAATGTTTACTAAAAAAAAACTTTAACCAAAAATCATATTTTTTTAACTTTAATAAAAAATATTTTAGATAATAAAACTCTTATAACAGATTATCTAATACTTCTAAAAGATGATTTTAAATTTAAAAAATTATAAATAGCTTTTAATATGTTCTACCAAACATATCAAGTCAACAATGTTGGAAGTCATGAAGTTTGCAGAAAGTAGCTGGTGCGGAAACATTTTTCTATTTTTCCTCATTGGTCATAAGAAGGCTAATTGCTTCTTCTTTCAATATCAATACTGGGACCCAAATCCAATTAGAATTGTCTAATCACCATACTAGGTACCACAGAATTCAAAGTTTATCAGCTGGATTTCATCAACAAAACTCTCCTTCTCTCTCCACTATCTATATAATATAGACCCCTAATATCTCAGAAATATCAATACTATCCATTTTTCCCTTCACAATATTATCTCCAAATGTAAACCGATTCTGTTATACATATATATCCAATAGATATCAACCATACATGCTAGAAATTTATTTTTTGTAAAAATAAAAGATCAAGAAGAAATAATTTTGAGAAAAACATCCAAAATTCATATGCCTTCTTCTACTTTATAATGAGATATGTCAATAACTATTTCAAAATTATACAAGCACTATATCCGGGGAAAATTACTATTCAGACCAAGATAGGTGCAAACTTTTCTTTCTTATTAAAAAAAAAAAAAGGTGCAACTTTTATCATTAAACCTGCACAGATTTTATTTTTTGTGATAAAATTTTTTTTTTTTGAAATTAAACTACTGTTTTATCAATATGTATGATAAGGGAAACAACATTCAGGACTATAAAAGGAGTCTCATGAATTTTGATATATAATTTTACTATGATGAAAAACGTCACGATTTAAGTATGTAATTCTAAAGTTTGTATTGTTACATAAAAATTAAAAAAAAAAAAAGGTTATGTGCGTATATATATATATTCCTATACATATTATTGTAATGACAAAAATAGATCAACTAAAGGATTATTTATATAACCCTTACATTTTAAAATGTTCATATAAATTGAATATTTGCGTTCAAATGTAGAATTAGAACTGTGTATTCAAATCAAATGAGTGTTTGGATAGTTTTTATCAAAAATAACATTTGAATAGTGTAATAATAGAAAAATAAGTGACATAAATTTCTAAAAAGTGAAAATTAATTTGAATTTGGATCTAAGTTAAATAACTGTAAAATAATAAAACATTCAAATAATTTCACACTAATAATTGACTAACCAAATAGATGTTATATTAAAGTCCGATAATAATTATTGGGATGGTTCATCCAAACACATTATTAGTCATTCTACAGTACTTGTGATTTCACATGAAATTTCTAATTATTTATGTAATATATGTCTATCTCTCTCTCTTTCTCTTAAGCCAGTCGTCAGAATCATCTATGGATGTTTCCGTGAAGAGTTAATTTCACTTTTAGCACCTGTAAAAATTTTATTATTAAAAATAGCATTACTTTTTTTTCCCTTCATTACTAGCACTTAATGTGGGGCCCAACAGCATTTAATGTATATCAAATTACGGGTTTACCCTCATCTCCTTCAGCTCAAATATCTCTCTCCCTCGCATGGCTCAAAAAATTTGTATGCACAGACCAACATCTACAGTGTTTTAGAGAGAGAAAACTGAAATCTAGAGAGAGAAAGAGTTACCACCCACCGAAATCTTATTTTTTTTTCACTTTTTCGCCTAGCCCCCCACCCATTTTGAAACCCAAATCTTCATATAATAGAGAGAAACTTCCATTTAGAGAGAGAAACTTCCATCGAAAGTTTTTTATTTATTTTAAATCTAACATTTTTAGCCATTTTTGAATAAAGGTCATTCCTGTTATGACCATCGAAAGTTTTTTTTTTTTTTTTTATGACCATCGAAACTTTCATTTAGAGAGAGAAACTTTCATCGAAAGTTTTTTTTTTTTTTTTTTAAATCTAACATTTCTAGCCATTTTTGAGTAAAGGTCATTCTTATTATGACCTATGTTAAATTTTTTTTTTTTTTTAAATCTAACATTTTTGGCCATTTTTTAGTACAGGTCATAACAGTTATGACCGGGTGGTCATAATGGTCATGACCGGGTAGTCATAACAGTGTGGTCATAAGGGTTATGACCGGGTAGAAAAGTCATGTTTCAGGCCATTTTCAAGGGAAGGTCATTCCTGTTATGACCGTGTGGTCATAACAGTTATGACCTCTCTAAAAAAAATGATAAAAAATTAGAAAAGTCATGTTTCAGGCTATTTTCAAGGGAATGTCATTCCTGTTATGACCGTGTGGTCATAACAGTTATGACCTCTCTAAAAAAAATAATAAAAAATTAGAAAAGTCATGTTTCAGGCCATTTTCAAGGGAAGGTCATTCCTGTTATGACCGTGTGGTCATAACAGTTATGACCTCTAAAAAATAATAAAAAATTAGAAAAGTCATGTTTCAGGCCATTTTCAAGGGAAGGTCATTCCTGTTATGACCGTGTGGTCATAACAGTTATGACCTCTAAAAAAATAATAAAAAATTAGAAAAGTCATGTTTCAGGCTATTTTCAAGGGAAGGTCATTCCTGTTATGATCGTGTGGTCATAACAGTTATGACCTCTCGTCCAAAAAAATAATAAAAAATTAGAAAAGTCATGTTTCAGGCCATTTTCAAGGGAAGGTCATTCCTGTTATGACCGCGTGGTCATAACAGTTATGACCTCTCTAAAAAAAATAATAAAAAATTAGAAAAGTCATGTTTCAGGCCATTTTCAAGGGAAGGTCATTCCTGTTATGACCGTGTGGTCATAACAGTTATGACCTCTCTAAAAAAAATAATAAAAAATTAGAAAAGTCATGTTTCAGGCCATTTTCAAGGGAAGGTCATTCCTGTTATGACCGTGTGGTCATAACAGTTATGACCTCTCGTCCAAAAAAATAATAAAAAATTAGAAAAGTCATGTTTCAGTTTTCTGGGGCATACGAGGGAGACAAGGACAAACCCGTAATTTGACATACATTAATTGCGGCTTGGCCCCACAGATCATGGGTTTTGATGACGTGGCGGTGCTAGAACTGAAGGGATGAAAAAGTGATGCTGATTTTAATAATCTTTTCCCCACAGGTGCTAAAAGTGAAATTTTTCCTTCCGTGAATCCAGATTTTGTATATTTCTATCAACATCGACAATGATAGTAAAAACAAAAAGAAAAAAAAAAAAGGTAATACATAATCAGAGAGAATAACATAATATTTTAAAAGTGCAGATTGAGAAAACACGTGTATTTTCTTGTCGTGATTATTGAAAAACTAATTTTTTTTTTTTGAATTTGGGAGTATGAGGATTCAAACTCTGCACTATTTGAAAGACAATTTTTAAACACATTGAGTTAAAACTGAAAAAAGCTGGTAATTTTTCATATATGCTTCAAATTCTGCAAATGCTTTTCATTTACAACTGTGATTTTTAATGGACAGGAGCATTCTCAGATTCTAACACTAGGCTAAAGCTAATTTTAGCAAAATAACATATACTATTAAATAAAAGGTGATTATAAATAAAAAAGTATTTAAAAATTAATAAATAAGTGCTCGTGGTTAAAGCTACACGGGAAAATAGTAGAACTAGACACTTGGTTTTTATTTTTTAGTTGACTAGACTTATTTGGATTCACATATTGCCCAACAACTTACAAGATTTTTCTCGAATTTGCACAAAGATTAATAATTTATTTACTCCTAATAGAAAACATATTTACAGCTCGTAAATGCTATTAATTTTAACAGCTTTATGAATATTAGAAAAAATTTCACTTTTAGCACCTGTGGGGAAAAGATTATTAAAATCAGCATCACTTTTTCATCCCTTCAGTTCTAGCACCGCCACGTCATCAAAACCCATGATCTGTGGGGCCAAGCCGCAATTAATGTATGTCAAATTACGGGTTTGTCCTCGTCTCCCTCGCATGCCCCAGAAAACCAGCATCTACAGTATTTTAGAGAGAGAAAATTGAAATCTAGAGAGAGAAAATGAAATCTAGAGAGAGAATTTGATGCAATTGCGCGGAACCGCACGGAAACCGTCCGTAACCACCACGAAAGGCCACCAACTTAGAATAGTTTAAAAAACCGGAACCAGAGATCGAGAGAATGAGGGTTGAGGGGAAATCGAAGTTAAGGAATCAAAGATGACGAAAATTAAAAAAATTGCTTTTTCGTTTCAATGTTTAAAAAGTCTGCGTTTAGCGCTTTGTTTGCAAAGGGGAAAAAAAATTTTCCTCATTTGAATAGTTATTATTGAACATTATCTCTTCTTACAGGTTCGGTCATTTTCATAATGACCGCCTGGTAATAATGAAAATGACCCCTGTAACTGTCATAACTCTCGCATATAATTTTGGTCATAACGGTTATGACCATGTGGTCATTATAAAAATGACCCATTTTTTAGAACTCAACAATCCTTATACCGGATCGGTCATTTTCATAATGACCCCATGGTCAATATCATTGTGACCCCTGAAATTGTCAATACGATGACGTATTGGTCAAAGTGTTAGGCCATCGGTCATAACAGTTATGACCGTCCGGTCATAACAATTATGACCACCGTGTTAGGCCATCGGTCATAACTGTTATGACCGTCCGGTCATAACTGTTATGACCAACGTATTAGGCTATCGGTCATAACTGTTATGACCACGGGTCATAAAAAATAAAAAAAATTTAAAAAACTCACATTTCTGGCCATTTTACAGCAAAGGTCATTTTCAAAATGACCCAACGGTCATAACCTTTGTGACCCCTGTAAATTGTCAATACAATGACGTATTTGGTCAACATGTTATGACCATCGGTCATAACAGTTATGACCACACGGTCATTTCTGTTATGACCTCTGTGTTAGACTGTCGGTCATAACTGTTATGATCTCTGTATTGGACCAGCGGTCATAACTGTTATGACCGTCCGGTCATTATGAAAATGACCGTTCTCTCATATTCATTTCATTTAAAATGACTTCTAGTATTATTACATAACGGTCATTTTCATAATGACCACGTAGTCAATTTCGTTGTACCGTGTTTGACCAATATTGACCGTAGCACAGAGGTTTCTAACCGTATATTTACCACCTGGTCATTTTCACAATGACCGTCCTCATGGTAATACCAAGAGTCATTTCAATTTTAAAATAATATTTACCTTCATTTCCCTCCTGCCCAAAAGTCATTCTAGCTCGAATACCCTAACAAAAAAAAAAAAAAAAAAAAAACCCCATATCATCTTCTACAGTGTTTTAGAGAGAGAAACTCCGATTTTAGAGAGAGAAAGCTTTGCAACCGCTCGGAAACCGCTCAGTAACCGTCCTAAACCACCGCGAGCACCCGTTATTTACTGCTTGAACGTCCCTTAACGTCGAACAATCTTTAAAAAAAGGAAAAAAATAAGCCATGTCGACGCCAAGGAAAATGTCAGAGAAAAACAGTTCGTCCGAAATTTCGCCGAAGAGAACGCAGGGGGAGATCGAAGTAAATGATACAAATAAGTTCATGAGTTCACCAGAAATGAATATAGCCGACCCTGGAATGGTAAAAATTTTGATTTTTGTTTTTATGTTGAAAATAAATTTACAGAGGTTGTTATATATAAGTGCCGTAGAAGATAAGCGATGCATGGCTGGATAGGTGAAAAAGTTGTTTTGGTTTTTGTGTTTAAAAAGTTAACACTTTAAATATTTTTCAGTAAGAATATGCAGTTTTTATTGATCATGTAAAAACAAAGTTTCCATTTTTATATGTGTTTTTGATGATATTCCACCTTTCTAATTGGTTTATTGAAAATTCTTATTATAATGTACAAAAAGTTAGAATTTTTATCTGTTTCTGAACCATAAAGCATCCGTTCGTTAAAGTTAGTGGTTTTGTTTATAATATATAAAAAAAATATATATATGTGGGTTTCGTCGATGTTGGTGTCTAAGTGTATATGATATCGGGTCTTTTTAAAAAAAAAAAAAGTGTAATGGTCATTTTTGTTATGAGTCTCCGGTCATAATAATAATTACTCAGCCTTAAGTTATTTACTGCTGGTCATTATCATTATGACTTGTTGGTCACAATAAATAATAATTCCTCAGTTTTTCTGTTATGTCCGTGTGGTCATTTCAGCCTACGCTTGTTGGTCATAACATTAGTTACCATGAGTTTTGACTTATTTTAGGATGGTCATTTCATTATATTATATTATAAGTGTGTGATTATGTCATTTTTTCATAATGATTTGTTGCTCACAATATTTACACAGTTGTCTGTTTGTTCTGGACGGTCATTTTCATGATGACTTTCTCATTTTAGGACCATAAACATCTATTTTTTTGGAATTGATGGTGATCAATTCGTTACCTTTCATATTGCTGTTATTTTGTGCTTGGTAATATGTATGATTACTTCACTGTCATCAGTATACTTATTCTGTTATGTTACCATTAACATGACCGCAGGATCAATATAATCGACGGGTGCCGGATACGGAAATTACCAGGGCTAAAATAAATACTTTTGTTAACATTAAAGATATTTGTACAAAATTGAGTCGGTGGTTGACTCCACAATAGTACGCGGCCGTCGTCGATCAGCGATGCATTAAACAGTTTCTAAGATTAAGTACTCTTGGTTGGGCTGGGCAGCTCTTTCATAACATTGTTATGAGATTGACGGATCACTCATCGATGGGTGATGCTCTTTGGTTTGAGGTGGGTGAAGACCTAGGCAGATTTTCTATCAACGAGTTCTGTCTCATTACCGGCATGAAATGCGTAGGGTCTACCCATCTCCCATTGGTCGAGAGCCGATTAATAACAAAATATTTTTCGACGGTAAGAGGTGTGTCGAGAGAACATCTGGAGCTTCAGCTGTCCAATGCAGCCAATTTGGACAACGACGACGACGCTGTCAAGCTTAGTCTACTATATTTGACATTCTCCATTCCTTTGTCAAATGCAAACTCGGTTAAGATAGACCCGAAGTTTTTTGCCATTGCCGATAACATTGCTGAGTTCAATGATTTTCCTTGGGGCGTGCTCTCATGGGAGGCAACCCGGACTGCAATCTGCAATTCAGTTGAAAACAGGGTGGCTTCGAAGAGAATACCCTTAAAAAAGAATGACAAAGTGCATTACAGTGTTGCGGGCTTTCTCCATGCGTAGCTTGTTTGGGCCTATGAGACCCTCCCAACGATAGCATTGAAATTCAGCTCCAATTACGAGCATGCCATTCCGCGTATGCTGTCGTGGACCACCGCGGACAATGTCAAGTTCGATGATGTTATGTCTGCTTTTACTGAGGTTGGCGAAAAGCAGGTACAAAAAACTGTTGCTCGTCTTTTACATATTAACCCAGAGTATTATGTATGCTGTGTCAATTACAGTTGGTGGTCAATTTACATATGTAAATCATCCTTGTCCTCATAACAATAATTATATATTATAGTATATAGCAGGGTTCATAACAGTAATGTCGAGTTGGTCATAACTGTTATGACCGATAGTATAACGCTATCGTTTAGAACATTTATGACCAGGTGGTCATTACTGTTATGACCCCTGGTTTTAACCAGTGGTCATAACAGTAATGACCAGGTGGTAATAACTGTTGTGACCCCTGGTTTTAACTAGTGGTCATAACAGTAATTGGTCATTACTGTTATGACCGCTACCGTTATACTATCGGTCATAACAGTTATGACCGTCCGGTCATTCTGTTATGACCCATACTGTAATCTTATACAGTTAATATTAATTGTTTATTTTTTTAATATCAATGTTGGTCATTGTACTTAGTGGAAGGGTGGTTATTTAATTTGATTATCTAATCAATATGAATATTAATGATATGATATTAAATGTGTTCAGCCTAAGGCTTTTGTGATGATGCCAACTGAAGAAGAGTTGAAGGACCCATGGGTTGCGCGGCTATATTTGAAGAACCCAAGTGTTGTGCCTAAATTACCTCCCAAGACTCCTGCCCCCCCAACGAGCTCTGATACAAACTCCGAGTGGCGCGAGTTTCAAAAAGAGATCCGAGGAGAGGTGGTCTCCATTAAAAAAGAGGTGGTCTCCATTAAAAAAAATTTAACTTCTCTTAAAAAGGGTCAGACGAAGTCTAACAAACTCATGCGAAGGGTGATAAAAATGTTGGCCGCCAACGTTTCTGAGAAGGGACAAGGGAAGGGACAAGGAGAGGCACACACTTCGTTCCATTTCAGCAGCAGCCCAGAGACTAAAGTTCAGACGCCTGAATCGGATGCCTTGAAAACTACCCCCCCTCACATTGGCACCGGCTCGCAATATGATGTCATATTGGACTCTGCCTTGGGTCCCGTTGCGGATATGGGTGTTCAAGCAGCCATGGAGTTCCTTACCGCCAACAAGGTGATTGTTTCTCGTGAAGACGTCAAGGCTGATAACAATAAGGTAAACAATTATTTTCCGATCGCGTCTACCATATATGTAGATGATCTTAACTGTCTTCCACAAATAATAATTTTTTTTTATTTATTATGACATGTTATGATAACACGCAGGAAAATATTACAGCCAGCCTAGAAGAAAGCGAGGAAGAAGTTAAGGAAAAATCCGATCTATCTGTTGGAAAGGAGGAAATGATGCCTGACCAGGAGAATTTATCCGGATTGGATAAAGATGATAAAGAAAATAAAAAAAGAGAGCTGGATGTCAAACAGCTTGAAGAGCCAGCATCCGAGGAGAGCATCGGTGACATGGTTGTTATTCATCATCTTTAACTTATTTACATATCAATTATGGTCATCGTATAATGTTAACTCGTTTCACATCTGTCGTTTATAGATCCCTAAGAAGAAGAGGGTCAAACTATCAAGGCTTGGACAACGGCCCTATTCTTCCATGCCTCATGATGGCTCGCCGTCGAAGGCTCCGAATACGCTGATACATGCCCTCCCTCCGGGTCTCGCAGATGAACCCCCAAAAGAGATACTTGAGGAGTTCAGGGCATGGTTCCCAAAAGGCTTATTGAAGAAGACTCTTACAGGGTAATTTTTTTTATAATACTTATACGTTCGATTTGAAAATTACATTATATTAACAATGTCATCACCAATTAACCAGACGGTACATTTTGTTTAGTAAACGGCCTCCCCGATACTCTAAGACGCATGATACGTTGGACAAACCACATGACCTCGGATGCATGCAGGTGGAGAAAAAAAGTTGGTATTATGAGTTAGCTACTTCAGCTGTATGGCTATGGGATGAAGTAAGTACCGTTCAACAATCTTTTATTCTCCATGTTATAGAAGTGTGGTAAAATTAAACGTCAATCCTATTGGCTGTGCAGACTATGAATTTTTTCCAATAAATTTGCATCTTTTTTGTTTGTGCAGCACATTGACGTTGCATTCTACTATCTGAGGAACAAGATCAGGGAGTTCCCCGAACTGAATCAACGGAAGGTGACAACGGTAGACACAGTTTTTACTTCAAAAGTTCGTTCGTTATGGACTGTCTACCAGTCAGCTCCCGATAAGTTCAATTGGGCCTGCTGTGATTCTATCATCATGATAATGCTGGGAGTCCATGTCCAGAGTGGGGCCTCCCATTAACACAGTTCTAATGCCAATTCACTTCGAGGGTCTGAAACATTGGGCA
Source organism: Ficus carica (assembly GCA_009761775.1). Lineage (NCBI taxonomy): Eukaryota > Viridiplantae > Streptophyta > Magnoliopsida > Rosales > Moraceae > Ficus > Ficus carica. The sequence continues at coordinate 2,439,671 of CM019742.1, read as the reverse complement.
TTAGTTAAGCTCGATCTGACAAACTGGACCATTGAGGTATATGACTCTCTGGAGCACGAAGGACCTCACAACTCTAAGGTCCACGAAGGAATGGAAGGACTGTCAAAGTTCATTCCACTTGTGGCGGAAAAAAATAGTTTGTTCGAGTTCAAACGGCGAGATCCTCCAGGAAATTACCCAATACCGGTCACCATAATGAAAGATATCCCTAAACAAGCCAATGGGTTAGTACTATCATTGCTTGCTGTTTTCATTAAATTCACTGTGGAATGTGTGATCCTTATTTATAATTTTGTTTTTTTTTCAATCTTTCGTGCAACAGGGGTGACTGTGGAATGTTTACAATAAAATATGCTGAATGCTTGATAGAAGGGAGGGATGTCCGTTATTGGATAATTGATGCACGCATGAAACTCTTCAGGGAGTGGATGACATGTTACTTGTGGGCCCATGCCAAACGTAAGCTTGAACAATCTTATAAGAGTGATGAGGATGATGAGACAGATTATTAGTTTTTTTCCCAAACCATTGCAAATGTTGTTATCTAACTTAACCACACTGTAAATAGTGTCATTCTTTGATTCTTGGTAACAATTAAATTTTTTTTTATATGGTATATTGCTGTAGATTGTGAAGTTCAACATTACACATTAATCTTGTTGGCCGATGTCATAATTTTATTGATCAGATGGGAATAAAAGGAATTAGCAATGATATTATCTTTGTACCTTATATAGCAGCAAAATGTTAGCTTATACCAATTAAAACGTTCGTCATTCCTGTTATGACCACATGGTCATAATTGTTATGACCCCACGTCGAAAAAAATTGAAAAAAAAATTAAAAAAGTCTTGTTTAAGGCCATTTTCAAGGAAATGTCATTCCTGTTATGACCACATGGTCATAACAGTTATGACCCCTCGTCGAAAAAAATAATAAAAAACTAAAAAAGTCATGTTTCAGGCCATTTTCTACGAGAGGTCAATCCAGTTATGACCGTGTGGTCATAACAGTTATGACCCCTCGTCCAAAAAAAATATTAAAAAATTAGAAAAGTCATGTTTCAGGCCATTTTCTACGAAAAGTCATTCCTGTTATGACCGTGTGGTCATAACAGTTATGACCCCTCGTCCAAAAAAAATAATAAAAAACTAAAAAAGTCATGTTTCAGGCCATTTTCTACGAAAGGTCATTCCTATGACCGTTATGACCGTGTGGTCATAACAGTTATGACCCCTCGTCCAAAAAAAATATTAAAAAACTAAAAAAGTCATGTTTCAGGCCATTTTCAAGGGAAGGTCATTCCTGTTATGACCGTGTGGTCATAACAGTTATGATCCCTCGTCCAAAAAAAATATTAAAAAATTAGAAAAGTCATGTTTCAGGCCATTTTCTACGAAAGGTCATTCCTGTTATGACCGTGTGGTCATAACAGTTATGACCCCTCGTCCAAAAAAAATATTAAAAAATTAGAAAAGTCATGTTTCAGGCCATTTTCTACGAAAGGTTATTCCTGTTATGACCGTGTGGTCATAGTGGTCATAACAGTTATGACCCCTCGTCCAAAAAAAATATTAAAAAATTAGAAAAGTCATGTTTCAGGCCATTTTCTACGAAAGGTCATTCCTGTTATGACCGTGTGGTCATAACAGTTATGACCCCTCGTCCAAAAAAAATAATAAAAAATTAGAAAAGTCATGTTTCAGGCCATTTTCAAGGGAAGGTAATTCCTGTTATTACCTTGTGGTCATAACGGTTATGACCTTTCGTAAATAATATTTAAACAAAAAAAACGAACATTTTTTGGGCCTTTTCAGTGAAGGTCATAACAGTTATGACCATGTGTTCATAACGGTTATGACCTTGGTATATATATATAAAAAAAAAAAAAAAAAAAAACTCATGTTCGACGTCTTTTTCAGTAAAGGTCATAACTGTTATTACCTTGTGGTCATAACGGTTATGACCGCTGGTTTGTTAAAAATTTAAAAAGAAAAAAAATACCACGAAGAATTTCTGCACCAATACGACTGTTTCTTGTGCCCTATATCTTTTCCTCCATTTCACCAACCCCGATAACAAGTTATTTATATTTTTTTCTAAAAATGTTCGTGTAATTTTTTTTTAAATTTTCAGACATAAGCGAAATTGGTCACTTAACAAATATCACTCTATTGCAATATAAAATACATAACTGTTATCATAAAAGAATGTAACTGTTTAATGTGAAGTGTTCAACTATTGTGCTAACTGTTATGCAACATTCTTCTAAAAGTAAAGTAAAATGAATGATAATTTTAAAATTTTTTTTGAAATTGGCTGTTATCAACTATGTATCTGTCCTTGTTGTTGAACGTTTTCGTAAGGGTACTGAGTTGGTACATGTTTGACGGTTGTGTCCATAACCATTACATCTACCACACCGAATAGGCTCATGTTCTTCACCTTGGGACGGAATCCTACGAACCCGTGGCCTTCCGGGCCCACGCTTTGTGGTGGGAGGATTAACAATTTACAAGCTTACTTCTTCAGATACGTCCCAGCCCTCGGCGCTGCCAATAGGATGGACTACATCTGCATAGCAAGAATACAGATAGTCTTTCGTGTAGTAATTAGAGCAATAATTATAAGGATCAATTCGACGGTAGTTACAGACGGCCATTGCATGAGGGCAAAGAATTTGATCGACCTGAAATCGTCTGCATGTACATGTCCTTTCGCTCATATCGACAATCCATATTTGGCCATCATTGCTGGTGACGGCATACTCAAACTGATCAGCTGGCCGAGGCTGTAACAAATAGAACAACGAAGATATTAGTTTAATCCCTCGCAATAAGGATAACACAAATTTTATTTTTTTATGCGTGTGTGTATGATGTGGTCGTTATCACATACCGTTACTGATAGGCCTACCGAGAAATGTGTTCGAATCAATTTCTCAGCCTTTGGGGCCAGTTTAGATGTTATTTTAAGGGCCTCTTCACGCCTCTCGACAAACCATCTTTGTAGTAGTGCCCTCAGCCATTCCACCAAGAATCCAACTGGCATTAACCGGGCTTTCCGATCCACATTATTAAATGACTCAGCAATGTTGGTTGTCATGATTGCATATCTCCGACCGTTGAAGTATGCTCGCGACCACTTTGTAGGATCGGCCTCAACAAGGTATCGATGCATGTCGGGGTTAAGACCACGGATGGATTCCATATGACGATGGAACTCACTTAAGAGATACGATCTCGAGGCACCATCAAAATAGGTCTTCAAAGGGCCTTTGAAATCTTTGTACCTAGTCTTCAAGTTTGCAGCCAAGTGTTGGACGCATATCCCGAATGCAGCATCTGGATAGACATGGTTGACTGCATATTCGATACCCTTATGCCTATCGGCCACAATAGCAAGAGACTCTCTTGTGCCGATTGAATCCCTTAGCTTCTCGAAGAACCATTTCCATGATTCATTGCTTTCCGACGGAACGATACCAAATGCAAGGGGAAATATAGAGCCATTTGCGTCGTGCCCGCAGGCTGCAAGCAACATTCCTCCAAACCTGGCCTTTAGTGCTGAACCATCGACCACAATGACTGGACGACAATACGGCCAACCATGCTTCGAAGCAGCTAAGCACATGTAAAAGTATTTGAAACAATTTTCTGAGTCTGTCTCAATTTGAATGTCGGATGCAGGATTTTTCCGCATAACCATTTCAGCCCACGCTGGCAGAACTGTAAGTATTAAATTATCAATACCATGTCGTAAGTATAACAGTGTTAAGTCCAGTCAAGAACATATAAGCATATATGGGAAAGTACCTTTGTATGACTCAGCATCATCCCCCCTCAGTCTGTTCAGTGCAGCTTCCTTCCCTCGCCATGCTCTAAGATAGTTAAAAGACACTCCAAATTCGTCCTGCATGTCTCGCATTATTTCGGCTGGTCTATATAAGGTATTGGTCGGATCCAAGTATTTTACCTTAACACGCTCCCCAATCATCCAACTCTTCGCTTGACGATGATGCCCTTGCACGATTTCAATTGAACAAGTATGGACGTCGTCGAACCGCTTTACAACAAACATTTCACTACCTCTCATCCTAGTCGCACGTAATTGTCATTGGCATCCCTCATTATCTATACATATCACATGTAATAGAGTAGAGTTCGACCTCTTCACCTTGAACTGGTAGTGTTTACTCATTGCATCGTGATGAAGGTGGTATTGCAGTAACTTTTTGTTCTCAAAAATGCAGTTTATGCGCATTGTGACAGGTGTATAATCAGCAACAATGACGCCGTCGGATAGACTGTCACTACTGGATACTTTGTCATTTTCAGATCTAGTGTTATTGACAATAGAATGGCCTCCAATGCTTGCTGCGATATTCTTTTCGTTTGACCGATGCGAATCATCCGCATCATGCATTTTCCCGGCATTACAATCATCATTGGCCGTGCATAAATCATTGTGCATAACTTCATCTTGTTTTTCAATTTCATATTCATTGTGCAAATCCAGACCTACTGTAGGAGAAGGGAACTGAAGAGGAGGAGGGATGATCGTATTACTGTCATTTACATGTTGCATGGCTTCATCACTCTGTCCCCCATCCCTAGAACGTTGAACGTCTATGTGGTTGCTTGCCCCAACCTCTGCTGGCATTGCTTCCGCCGCAGACTCATCCAATACATCGATGGTAACTGGAAATTTGCTAAGCACATGAACATCCTTCTTCTTCAGTTGTATGTAGAATTTAACGTCAGCATCACACTGTATCCTCACAAGAGGCAATCCAGGCTCAACACCGTATATCATGGCTATATTCTTGTCTGGGCCTCTAATTCCAATCACACTTCTTACCAACTCAACAAGTCCAACATATGTTGAGTTATCGGGAACCAATATTCCCTTCATTTCGCCACCAACATATGACGATGATGTGCCGTCCCATTGACCATTATAATTGACAAAAACACAAACCGCATCCATTCCTGAATGAAACACTATCAAGTTATCCAATAACATATTTGCATTACAAAGGAAGGAAACATTGTGTTATAAGGCCATTTTTATATATAGCGAGTTGGTTATATCCAATAATTTATTTGAATTACAAAGTTTTTTTGCACTACAAACCTCAAAATTGGTAACGATGATAATGACACGATGGTCATTTCCAACATGACCAGTTTTTTTATATATAGCGAGCTGACTAATATCTCAAAAAGCAGACCCATTAAATAATAAATTAACAAATAAAACCAAATAACAGGAACCATTACCTCAGATTTGCTGATAGGAAGTGTGAAGATATCTACTCAGCTGTAGTAGAAGCAGATCTGGCAGATTCGGCCTTAAACTGTGACGAGGATGGTCAGGGGCCGTTTAACAGAGTGCCCGAAGAAGATGTGATCAGATTTGTTTGACTTACAGTGAGTTTCGATTAGTGGGTAATCGGGCAGAAAATATTGGTGAGGCTTCACTTAGAGAAAAACGACGAAAAGAGGATAGACAAATTTTTCAAGATTTTTGGTAATGTTAGTTTAGTCGGAATTTGGGCGGGAGAGTGGCCAACACAAAACAATTTATTAGGGTTTGACCAATACATCACCGTTTTCACCAGTTGCGTCGGTCATAACTGTTTTAAAGATACGGTCATAACTGTTATGACCGCATGTTTAATACAGTGGTCATAACAGAAATGACCTTTCGTAGAAAATGGCCTGAAACATGACTTTTTTTATTTGTTATTATTTTATTTGACGAGGGTAATAACCGTTATAACCACATGGTCATAACTGTTATGACCTTCACTGAAAAGGCCCAAAAATGTTCGTTTTTTTTTGTTTAAATATTACATGGACGAGGGGTCATAACTGTTATGACCACACGGTCATAACAGGAATGACCTTTCGTAGAAAATGGCCTGAAACATGACTTTTCTAATTTTTTATTATATTTTTTGGACGAGGGGTCATAACTGTTATGACCACACGGTCATAACAGGAATGACCTTCCGTAGAAAATGGCCTGAAACTTGACTTTTTTAGTTTTTTATTATTTTTTTGGACGAGGGGTCATAACTGTTATGACCACACGGTCATAACAGGAATGACCTTTCGTAGAAAATGGCCTGAAATATGACTTTTTTAGTTTTTTATTATTTTGTTGGACGAGGGGTCATAACTGTTATGACCACACGGTCATAACATGAATGACTTTTCGTAGAAAATGGCCTGAAACATGACTTTTCTAATTTTTTATTATTTTTTTTGGACGAGGGGTCATAACTGTTATGATCACACGGTCATAACAGGAATGACCTTTCGTAGAAAATGGCCTGAAACATGACTTTTCTAATTTTTTATTATTTTTTTTGGACGAGGGGTCATAACTGTTATGACCACACGGTCATACAGGAATGACCTTTCGTAGAAAATGACCTGAAACATGACTTTTCTAATTTTTTATTATTTTTTTTGGACGAGGGGTCATAACTGTTATGACCACACGGTCATAACAGGAATGACCTTTCGTAGAAAATGGTCTGAAACATGACTTTTTTAGTTTTTTATTATTTTTTTGGACGAGAGGTCATAACAGTTATGACCACACGGTCATAACAGGATTGACCTTTCGTAGAAAATGACCTGAAACATGACTTTTTTAGTTTTTTATTATTTTTTTTGGACGAGAGGTCATAACTGTTATGACCACACGGTCATAACAGGATTGACCTTTCGTTGAAAATGGCCTGAAACATGACTTTTTTTATTTGTTATTATTTTATTGGACGATGGTAATAACCGTTATGACCACAAGGTCATAACAGGAATTACCTTCCCTTGAACATGGCCTGAAATATGACTTTTCTAAGTTTTTATTATTTTATTGGACGAGAGGTCATAACTGTTATGACCACACGGTCATAACAGGAATGACCTTTCGTAGAAAATGGCCTGAAACATGACTTTTCTAATTTTTTATTATTTTTTTTGACCGAGAGGTCATAATTGTTATGACCACATGGTCATAACTGTTATGACCTTTACCGAAAAAGAGCCTTAAAATGTTCGGTTTTTTTTTTAAAAAAATATTATACAGACGAAGGTCATAACCGTTATGACCACATGGTCATAACTGTTATGACCTTTACCGAAAAAGGGCCTTAAAATGTTCGTTTTTTTTATATTTTTGTTTAATATTATACAGAAGTGTGGTCATAACCGTTATGATCGGGAGCTTCAGCTGTTATGACCTTTGCTGAAATTGTTGTTTAAAAACTGGTAATGAATGACACATTTTTTGGGCCTTTTCTACTCGGCTTATATATAGAACAATACACCACCTGGTCATAAAATACTTAAGGTATATTATGAAAAAAATGTCCCTATATACACTATGGTAAAGTTTGACGAATATAATAAAAAAATTTGTTGAACAGTGTCCCTATAAACAGATTGCAAAGGTTAGAATGAAGAATTACAATTTGTTAGCCAATGTCCATGTTGACATCATCATCACTTTTGTAAGTTTGTTCAATTTTTCTTTTGACATGGAGCCAGAAGAAACATGCTAGCCACTCCCGAAATAGTTGCATGCGTTCAGCAATGACCCAATAACGGACATCCCTCCCTTCTAGCAAGCATTCAGCATATTTAATGGTAAACATGCCACAGTCACCCCTGTTGAACGAATGATAAAGATGAATTAAAATCGTGTCATCATAACAGTCACTATTAGCAAAGTGTTGACTTAAATTTGATTGTACTAACCCATTGGCTTGTTTAGGGATGTCTTTCATTATGGTGACTGGTATTGGGTGAATTCCAGGGGGATCTCTTTTCTTGACGTCGAACAAATTTATTCTTTCAGCCAGCATTGGAATGAACACTGCTAAACATTCAAGTCCTTCTCTGACCCTTGCATTGTGACGGCTTTCATGCTGCAGAGAGTCATAGACCTCAATGGTCCAGCTTGTCAGCTCGAGCTTTACTAATACCCAATGTTTAAGATCAGCTAAGTGAACTGGTATTAGCAAAGTGTTGACATCAAACCAGGAGGACCCACTCTGTACTTTAACTCCTGTCATGATTTTGAGTATAGATTCACAGGAGCCCCAATCGAAGTTGGCTGGTGAACTCTGGTGTATACGCCATAATGAACGAATCTTTGATGTAAAAAAAGTGTCAACTGTTGTCACCATCCGTTGTTTCAATTCAGTGAACTGCCTGCTCTTCTTCCTCAAGTAGTAGAAGGCAACGTCAATGTGCTACAAGAGTAAAACATTAACAAATAAACATTAATAATAGTAATGTAAAACTCGGCAGGGCATCAAACAATGTACCGTTGTTTTATCAAAAAAATACAACAGAAAGATACTTACTTCGTCCCATAACCAAACAGGGGAGGTAGCTAATTCATAATACCAGCTTTTTTTTTCTACCAACATGAGGCCGAGATCATGGGGTTCGCTCAATGTATCATGCTTGGCAACGTATCGGGGAGGCCGTTTACTAAACATAAATAAGGTTAGTTACTGTCAAAACACAAAGTTGTAATGTTTACAACAAATTGATTATCAATAACTCGTGTAAAATTCAATTACCCTGGAGGAGACCTCTTCAATACTCCCGCCTTGATCCACTCCCTGAACTCCTATAGTGTTTGTTCAGGAGGTTGATCTGCGAGACACGGTGGGAGGGCGTAAATAAGGTTAGTCGGAGCCTTCGACGGAGATCCAATATCAGTCGTACGACCGGACGGCCGTTGGCGAAGGCTTGATAGTCTGGCCCTCTTCCTTGGGCATGCTCGTAATTGGTGGTGAACTTGGAAGCTATCACTGGGCTGGTCTCATATGCCCAAACGAGCAAGGCCTGGGGGAACCCCGCAACACTGTAACGAGATTTGTCAGAAGTTTTTTTTGGTCCTCTCTTCGAAGAAATCCTGTTTTCCACAGTACTGCAGATTGCAGTCTGCGTTGCCTCCCATTAGAGCACACCCCAAGGAAATTCATTGAAAGCATCTAAGTTATCCGCCAGGGCAAAATACTTTGGGTCTATCTTAACGGAGCTTGCATTTGATAAAGGGATGCTAAACACAATGTACAGTAGGCTAAGCTTGACCGCATCGTCGTCATCGTCAAAATTAGAATTCGACATCTGCAGCTCCAAATATTCTCTCGTAACACCCCTAACATCCGAAAAATATCTTGACATTAATCGGCTTTCCACAACGGGGAGATGTGTAGACCCTACACAATTCAGGCCGGTTATTAGGCAGAACTCGTTGATGGAAAATTTGACCAAGTCTTCACCAAGCTCAAACCATAGAGCGTCACCCATGGCTGAATGAGTCGTCAGGCGCATCACGATGTTGTGGAATACCTGCCCAGACCAACCAAGAGTATCTAAATGCATGAACTGTTGAATACATGGCTGAGTCTTCAAGGACTCGTACTGTCGCGGAGACAACCACCCACGCAGTTTTTTCAATGTCTCTGTTATGTTTACGAAAGTATTTATCTTCGCCCTGGAAATTTGACTGTCCGGTACAAGGCGGACGTATTGACCCTGCGTTGATGGTAACAGTAATAAAGTTATTAACTTTACGAACTTCAAGTAATCGTAAAAAACCTCCCCAAATATTACCAATTGATCGCAAAATTAGTACTAAACAGCCACCGATATCACCAGGAAAGGGATACTTTCATACCATTTATCCCCAACTAAATAAAAATTAGACTATCAGTCATAACAGTAATGACCAGGTGGTAATAACTGTTATGACCACCGTGACAGGCCACGGTCATATCAGTTTTGACCATCTGGTCACAACAGTTATGACCGATAGTCTAACACGGTGGTCATTCCTGTTATGACCACCTGGTCATAACAGTTATGACCGATAGTCTAATTTTATATATATATTAACCGTCAAAACAAAATTATACAATCGGTTGGATAATGGTAGAAAATCAGATAAAAATACGAACTTTAATAATGTTAAAGTGAAATTTTTCAACATATCTTAAAAATCTTAAAATGGCTAAACGATAACACATATAAAAATTAAACCTTTACAAAATAATCAATCAACACTGCACATTATTTATGAAAAATTTTATAAATGTTGGTTATGGTACATTATCCCAAAACCAACTGGTTGTTAACAATGGAAACTTTTTAACAATAGTAAAAAGGGAAACTTTTTATTATATAGTCGATAAAAACTGCACATTCTTGATAAAATAGAGTAATATAAAAATAAAAATAAAAATATATACTTTATGAGCAGAAAAACAACAAAATTTTTACCTCTTCGGCTTTCGATAACTTAGCTTCTAAGGAACTGATCAACTCCTCCGCATCATTTACACCCATTTCCCCCTGCTTTATCTTCAAACCAGCATCGGACACCATTGTCTCCATCTCTGATACCGGTTTTTTGTCAGCCGATGACGACGTCGTTAGCTGAGACGAAAGTCGGGCTGACCTCCTCAAGAGAGAAGTGTTTTTTGCAGACATTTTTGTGTGTGTCCAAATGGGTATATTTTTAAGGATTACACGACGTTAACAGAGGTCTAAGCAGTTTATACAATAATTTCGTTGCGGTTTGGGACGGTTATCGAGCGGTTATGGGTCGGTGGCTGCTGATTATAACACTTTCTCTCTCTAGAACCGGAGTTTCTCTCTCAAAAATACTGTAGAAGCTTGTTTTTGAAATTTTTGTTAGGGCAATTAGAGGGAGAATGACTTTGGACGGAGGGGGGATGAGGGCAAATATGGTATTTAGAAATAAATGAAGGGTGGCTCGAACATCAATGACTGCTGGCATTCCAAAAGCCACTGGTCATTTTTTTTTTTTTCATAATGACCATCCGGTCAATATATTTTTGACCAAGGTTAAATGCTAAAAATCATCGTTTAAACGGGTCATAACAGTTATGACTAGGCGGTCAATACGAAAATGAACGAAATACTACATACAACGGGGTCATAACGGTTATGACCGTGTGGTCATAACTGTTATGACCGACAGTCTAGGCTATCGATCATAACAGTTATGACCGTGTGGTCATAATAGTTATGACCGATAGCCTAACACGTTGGTCATAACAGTTATGACCGGACGATCATAACAGTTATGACCGATGGCCTAACACGGTGGTCATAATTGTTATGACCGGACGGTCATAACTGTTATGACCGATGGCCTAACACTTTGACCAATACGTCATCGTATTGACAATTTCAGGGGTCACAATGATATTGACCATGGGGTCATTATGAAAATGACCGATCCGGTATAAGGATTGTTGAGTTCTAAAAAAATGGTCATTTTTATAATGACCACATGGTCATAACCGTTATGACCAAAATTATATGCGAGAGTTATGACAGTTACAGGGGTCATTTTCATTATTACCAGGCGGTCATTATGAAAATGACCGAACCTGTAAGAAGAGATACTGTTCAATAATAACTATTCAAATGAGGAAATTTTTTTTTTCCCCTTTGCAAACAAAGCGCTAAACGCAGACTTTTTAAACATTGAAACGAAAAAGCAATTTTTTTTAATTTTCGTCATCTTTGATTCCTTAACTTCGATTTCCCCTCAACCCTCATTCTCTCGATCTCTGGTTCCGGTTTTTTAAACTATTCTAAGTTGGTGGCCTTTCGTGGTGGTTACGGACGGTTTCCGTGCGGTTCCGCGCAATTGCATCAAATTCTCTCTCTAGATTTCATTTTCTCTCTCTAGATTTCAATTTTCTCTCTCTAAAATACTGTAGATGCTGGTTTTCTGGGGCATGCGAGGGAGACGAGGACAAACCCGTAATTTGACATACATTAATTGCGGCTTGGCCCCACAGATCATGGGTTTTGATGACGTGGCGGTGCTAGAACTGAAGGGATGAAAAAGTGATGCTGATTTTAATAATCTTTTCCCCACAGGTACTAAAAGTGAAATTTTTCCATATTCTATTTACATTTTTAATTTAGGTAAATATGCTATTTACTTCTTTCTAAACTTGTGGATTATGACATACATTAACCCAAAAAAAAAAAAAAAAAAAAAAAACAGACATATATAAACATATATCATATAAATCAATATTTTCTTGTACCACATCTATTGGTGGTTCTTTTAATATGACTTACTTGCATATCAAAAACCCGACCCTCAAAACCTGAAACAACTCGAACCAACTTGGCAGCGTTACTTCTGAACACAATGATGCTGAAATCTCTGAGAACTCTCGTCGAGAACTCGGAGCTAGCGAGCTTCCTTTGATGCCTCCACGCCTCGCCGTCCGCTAAGAAAATCTCCTGGCCGAACAAATCCGCCATGATTTCCCGAGTGTTGTCGCCTTTCGAGTACTTGTTGAAGCTAGTCTTGAGGACATGCTCGATGTTCCTGGGCTCGGTCGTGTAGATAAAGCTCTTCGGCGCCGGGAGGAGGATGTGGAAAGTATAGTTCTTCGCCGCTATGGTGGCGAGGTAGTCGTAGATGTCGTTGATGTGTTTATGTCGAGGCTAAAGACGGTGCCTCTCATGGGAGTTTAGGGATTTTCCCGCGAAGATTTGTAGGGTTAGGAAGAAAAATGTTAGGAGGAGAAGGACTAGTGGAGTTGAGAAGAGGATTATGATGGTGTTGAGAATGTCCAATTTGATTGAAATTTTGATGAGAGAAGTAGTAGAGTAGATTAAAATTTACGTGTATATTGTAACGCTTTAGACATGACAAGGGTGAGATTTTAATATATTTTTTTCCTAGCTAGTGTTGTTAGCTTTTCTCAAATGAAAATGACATGAAAGGAAAATGCAACCATACGTATAATGATTGCAAATATATTACCTCCAAAGGAAAAAAAAAAAAAAAAAGTTACATAAATTATGCTCAAGTGAATGATATCTCGGTTTAAAGGGAAAGAGGGAAATACTTTCTGTAAACATGTATGTTTATATCGTAAAAGGTGCACTTTATATGTTACATAGCTAGATAGCTATTTTTATATTTTTTTTATTAGGAGTGCAGGATTTGAACTTTATGCTTGTGATTAAATCATAAGTGAAATTTTTTTCCTAAAAGAAGAATAGATATTTTTATTTTCTTTCCCCAAATGCAATGAGATTTTTTATTTTTTGAAATTGTGGGTAAGAAAATTCAAATTTTACTTTAAGATGAAATTGAATGTGAAATTATTGATACGCTATACCTACAATCATTATATAATGAGATTTTTTTTTAAAATATTATTCTTGTGGCCTTTAAATATAGACATACTATAGAGATTGTAAATGTAACTGTTGTGTTGGGTCCCTACCCACGTTGAGGTGGGGGCACATCAGAAAAAGTGCCAACTTGATTTTTTTTCTCTTTTTCTTGAAATAAGTGGGCTCCACATAAATAATATGTTTTTAATTTTCATTTGAAAGTGAGAGAAAAATATAAATCTCTTTTCCGAGTATTCCGAAAATATCAGGCTGAGTTTGGAGCATGAGTTTGAACTCATGGATTTCAGTTTAAACTAAACTGAAATAGTTTGGTGGTTGAGTTCAGTTCAAATTTGTGATTGAACCGTTATACAGTATCTGAGCATATGGCACTGTTGCCTCTTGATGCCCACGTGCTGAGATTCCCTTTCTTTTTCTCCGAGAGACATAGAGAAGAAGGCATATGCTCAGGCTGGAGATGCAGGGCAGTGAAGAAGCCAACTCTGACCAGATTCCACGCCTCCTCCTTCAAGGTAGCTGGCGTTTTTTTTCCCTCTCCCCACCTTCAAGTTCGACTGCTCTCTCCTCAATAACCTTTTCTCTTTCCCCAGCCCATCCATCGACGAATCCTGAGTCCCAACCGTCGGCAAGTCCCGATCCCGGTCAGCCAAACGAGCCACCAACCCCACTGGTGAGTTTTGTTTTTTTTTTTTTCTTTCTCTCTCCTATTTCTCTCTCTAGATCACCTTCCCTACCCACCACAACCCGTTTACAGCTTCTGCTTTTGTAACAATCACAAAAAAATTGAGGTAATTTCGGGCCATTGTGAACCGAAGAAAGTGGCGGTTTGGCCGAAGAGAGAGAGATCGAGAGCGAGAGGCCGATAGAGAGATCGACAGAGGCCATAGTGGCGGGGCCGATGTCAATCTCGGTCGTGGGTGCCGATGTCCGTCTCAACAGAGGTCGGGGCCGATGTTCGTTGGTGTGATATCGCCGGCTACTGAAACCATTCAAATCGGCGTCTCCCAGTGCTAGCGGGAGCCACCCACATCGCGAGCTCGCCGGAGGAGGGGATGGCGACTTGAAACCAGTGGTCGAGCGACGCGCGAGATCGGCCTCGTTGCTACGTTACCCAGTGGTCGATTCGCCGATCGCCCGTCGCCAGCCATGGCCTCTGTCGAGCCCCCTGCTCGCCGGAGTTCTAGGATTTACTTTGGTTTTTTTTTTTTTTTTTTCCTCGCGCAGGAGCCAGAAGTTGGCCATTGTTGATGCCATCCCCTCCTTAAATGCCAAACACTGTTTCGGGGATTACTACTTTTTCTTTTTTCTTTTTTTTTTTTTTTTTTTTTTTTTTTTTGTTCTCGCGCAGGAGCCAGAAGTTGGCCATTGTTGATGCCATCCCCTCCTTAAATGCCAAACACTGTTTCGGGGCATTACTACTTTTTTTTTTTTTTTTTTCCTCTCTCGCACGTGCCAGACATTGGCCATTGTTGATGCCATCCCCTCCTTAAATGCCAAACTCTGTTTCGGGGCATTACTTTGGTTTCCTATTTTCCTTAATTTTTTCTTTTCTTTTTGGTTATTTCTAACTAGTTAAAAAAAAAAAAAAAAATAGTACATTTGAATTTTATGTCGAAAACAAATTGACTTCAAGATATCAAAATGACTTTTTTAAATTTATGAGGGTATGATTTTAATATTTTAGAAAATATAGAACTTTGTAATAATAGAAAAATACGTTTTTAATGAAAAAATTTTTCCCTCTCTTTTTATAATGTTTTATGTTAACTCTAATGGTAAGAAAACAACCTGAAAGAGACCTGATGGTAGACTAAACACATAACCCATATTAAAATAAATTTCTAGAATGACGTTTTGATTACGAAAATTAGATAAATAACCATCTGTGGGTGCATACTTGCACTCTTTACAAATTATAATTAATTCCTTGTCAAGAATTGTGAAAAAATATCGACTGTTTCGGCCAGTTTCTCCAAGCTCAAGCATATTTTTATTTCAAACATTTAAATTGCGAAATTTTTTTGATATGATGCCCCGTAAATCTTTTATCATTCTTCTGGACTCCAACGTAGCTTTATCAACAATATTATTGGCTCCGTCATCAACCCCTAGCCGCCGACAGCGATATGATTGATTACATGTTTATCCCTGTTTGTTTCTGTTTTGATTGCTCTTTTCGGCAACATTGAGACTATTTTTATAAGTATTTGTTTAAAGGGTAAATATTAGTTCATGATGTAACCAATTTATGTAACATGGCGCTAAATAAAATTCACTGACCTAATATATACTGATGGTGCATGTATTTTACGGCTATTTACAATATTTATAAAAATAATTTTGGACGTAAGTTGATTGGGCGAATAGATTGAAATTGTTAATCGTGAAATTTTGCGGTAATAGAACCTATAATAGAATGATAAATTGAGGATAAATTATAAATTTAAGTGCTGAGTAGTTTAATTAAAATTTTTCTTCAATAAAATAAATAAATTTAGTTGATAATATGAAAATAGACAGTAGTTGAGCTGTTAAATTTCCATTTTGTTGGAGTTTAAATCAGTTACCAAACACAAAAGGCAAAAAAATTGGTTAACTCAATTTTTATACATCCAAACAAGGCCCTTGTTTTTTTTTTAAACTTTTTAACTCAAACTTTTTCACCAAACACTCAACTCAACTTAAACTTTTCAACTCAAACTTTTTACCAAACACTCACATTTTAAACTAAACTTAACTTAACTCAAACTAAACTTATAAATTTCAACTTGAACTTGTGCACCAAACAGGCCCACATATACTATATTTCAGAATAATATCTGAAAATTATCAATGTCCAATTTTTTCCTTCACAATTTCACCAGAGTCCATATGTAAACTAATATTTTAAGGATATATCCTATAGATATCCACTAATAACCACACATGCAAGAAAAATATTTTTTTATTTCTATTTTTTTAATATTTTGAAGAAAAAGAGAAAGATACTTGTGAGGTAAAAAAAAAAAAAAAAAAAAAAAAATAAAAATCCAACATGCATATGCTTTTTTTACTTTTCAATGAGATATGTCAATAATCTACTTCAAAATACAAGCACTAAATCCTGGGAAAATTTTATTTAGATCAAGATAAGTTGCAAAACCTGCGGAGAGTTTATTTATTACTGATTTTGTATTATTTATTTTTTGAAATTGAGGGTGAGGTAATTCATACTCTACATTTTTTGGTAGAGTCAATTGTGAAATTATTACTAGACTATACCTATAACCATTTATTTATTATTAAATTCTAATGGGAATAGAAAAATGTCTGGATTTAGTTATATTAAATATTTAAAAGATGTTTACATATGTTCCACATATATACACATCCTATTTTTTAGTAGCATAGATACATATATACACATATATTAATGTAATTGGCAAAATAGGTCAATTTATGAATTATTAGTCGCAAAATATGTCAATTTATGGATTACACATAATATCATCCATCTCTCTCTCTCTCTATCTCTCTTTTAAGCCCATTGTTGATATCATCTATCGATATATTTGTGTAATCCAGATCTTAGACATTACTGTAAATTTCATCTGACGGAAAAAAAAGAGGACAATTTGGGTAACACAGAAAAGTGCACTTTGAGAAAACACGAACAATTTCTTGTAGTGATTTATTGACAGATATGCTTCAAATTATACAAAGGCTGCATAGTGAAAAAAAAAAAAAAAAAAAAAAAAAAAAAACAGTTTCTTGAACATAAATTTCCTTCACAACTGAGATTTTTGATCGATAGGAGCACTCGAATTCTGACACTAGGGTTTAGATAAGTTAATATAACAAAAAGTACTATGACATAAGTTGTGAATATTATCTAAAAAGTGCTCGTGTTATTTTTTCTGAAGTAGACAGATTCATCATCACTTACATCCCCACATCATATGAGAAAATTACCCAAATAATCGGTCACATTTTTTCTCCATCTATTGATCAACATAATACAAACTTTAGTTTACTTAGTTTAATTTTGTGCCATATTGGTCTAATGTTACTTTTTTGTGTCATATTCATACAATGGTCTTTAAATTTGTACCATTGAGATACATTCCCCTTCACATACTGACCCAAAAAAATTTACAAGATTTTTCTTAAAATTGCACAAAGAGGAAGTTCTCCAGCAATGTGAAGAGTGAGCGAGGTCTTATATGTCAAATTTCTTGTTTCGTCAGCTAATTTGAAGCGAAAAAAGTAGACGAGGGCAATTGATATTATCTTCATCTGCCGGTAAGCGAAGTCCTTCCCAAGACAAATTCTAGGACCAGCCTGCAATATTTAAAATACAATTTATGTTACAAGTAATTAAGTAAGTTAGTTTCTGAGAACTAGTACTATTGATCTCAGCCACTTGTACTAACATTGGACAAGTTTCATATTTATATTGGAGCAATACAATTTTTCATAAGTTTTCCATCGTGTTAATCTCGAAACTATTAAAATAGTGACAGTTTCGAATTTGAACCCCTTTTTTTATTTTTATTTTTTTTTAATTTTAAGTTTTGATCATTGCCCAAGAATTTTTCAATATTTGGTGTAGACAATCACATGTCTGTTGTCATATAACTTGAAATTTTACAAAATAAATGACAAAAAATGTTGAGTGTTCTTTTCAATGCTTTTGATAACCTTTGAAAATTAAAGCGTTTTGCAGTTTTTATGACTGTTTTTTGTAAGGTTTTGAAATTATATAGTGAGCACATGACACTAATCTCTGATAAATTTCATAAATCGATAGTCAATTTTAGTGCTTATTCATGGACTATTCAACCCCAAAAAAAAAAAAAAATTAAAAAAAAGGAAAAGAAAAAAAGATGCCAAACAGTCTCAATGAAGAAATACGTACATGAAATGCTACGAATTTGAATGGTGACTCTGGCTGAAAAACTCCGTTATTAAGCCATCTTTCGGGTCGGAATTCCTCAGCATCTTCGCCCCAAATGTAAGGCATTCTGCCCATGGCATAGGCCGCGTAGAACACTTCATCACCTTTCTTTACTTTAAAGCCATTGGAAAGAATGTCTTCTACATCTGCACATCTCCCATCCTATCCAAAACACCCATGGAAGATTAAATTGTGTACAACCATTAATGTTACATGTGGATATTTATACCATTTTTTCATTAATGAAATAGAAAGTTACATACTGAAAAGACAAATCAAATCCCGTACATTCTAACTAAGTTGTCACATGAAAAGAATCCCTCTAAAACGATAGTGCCATCAACTAATAATTGGGAAATTAAAGAAATTATAGAAGAAAAAATGCATATAGAAATTAGGGAAATCTCATGACCTAATGGTGCAATCTGACTGGCCAAGGACAATGCATGTGATAAACAAATATCCGATTCATGAAGAGGCGCCTCATTAAGAATGTTTTTTTAGTAAAACACAATGAGAAAAACAACAACTCTATGTAGCTTTTTTAAAGCTGGATTGTTTTGTTCTCTTCATATTACTCTATATGCATGTTAAAATAAAATAATTAGGATAATGTTCAAGGGAAATATTTATAGACATGTTAACGGTCGTGTTTATGTAAACCTGTTTCTTAACCATTTTAGAAGGTATCAACCCAAACTTAATTTGTTTATTAATAGTGTTAATCATGTCAACCCACATAACTTGTTTAAATAATTAATACAATAATGACTTATTCAGCATGATTGTGGTAGTTTTAGCTTTTAAACTGTTTATTATTTACCATGATCGTGATAGTTTTGACTTTTAACCTATTTATTGGTCAACTTATCTTTTCTTTTAAGAAAACAAGTGAAGTTTACTTACAAATTTTTAAAATTCAAATAATTTGAACTTAATTATTTGTATTATGTCATATAATATTAGGTTGTAAATGACATATAAATTTAATCATGTCAATCCATGTTACACAAATCAATCCAAATATGGCTCGTGTCAACCAGTTATTGACCCAAATTCATTTAGAAAAAAAAATTCATATCCTCTAACTTCGTGTTGTGTTTGTGTTATGTTTATGTCGTGTCCTAGGGTCCTTCTTAGGTTTGATTATATGGACCATTATCAGCGGTCATGGTCAGATAAACAAAGGAAAGTCCAACAACTAATAATATTATTTATTAGCAATGTGAGTGGGTGATGATTTTTAGCATTCTTTTGATTAAAACATTGCAAATGATAAAGGGTTTGGGAAAAGTTAATTACCACGGGAACTGCAGGATAGAGCCTCAGAGTCTCTGTAAGTGTAGCATGGAGATAGTGCATTTTCTCAAGAGTAGCATCACTTATATTCTCTATCAAGTCATCAATATTACTAATATTGGCAACACCATCCAATTTGCCAGAAAAAACATCTCTTATTTCTTGTTCAACTTTTCCTGCACTAGAGGATGCTTGCACAACATGTAGAAGAACCATGAGAGAGTACCTGCGGAGGTGTCTTTGCCAGCAATCATGAAATTCAAAACTACGTCTCTCAAATACTTGTCATTCATTTTCTCTGGATCCTTCTCACTCTCCATTAGAAACCTTGAGAGTATGTCTTCCTTGCCATTATTCTTTCAAACACCAAAGGTTAACCATCCAACGAGATACAAATCGATCAATGCTAATTGGAAATAAAATCATGTATAGTTCATTTTATGAGAAAAATCATAAGAATTATGCCTACTCAATCATCAAATTATATAGCCATATGTGTGTTCTCATTTTAAAAAACATATATCTGAACCTTTTTTTTAGGGCTTCAATTAAAAAATATTTTGGATTCGTCACCAATTCTCTATGTTTTTTGAACCTCTTATTTGCTATCTGAAGAAATTATTAGCAACAGATTATCAGTGATGATGGTTTAGCATGGACATGTCGGCTCTAGATTAGGTGTAGCGACAAACAAGAAGGCTATTATTAATGACTTTTTTCAACGCTAAAAGACCTATTTTCTTGTATTGATTTAGGAGTTGAGGTTGGAATACAAGGCTCGTAGGAACTATTATTTTTTAGATGCCTTATCGTGACAATCAAACACTTAAACCAATGATGCTCGATATTTTTGAATTATTTATATTGACCAAGTAAATTATTTCCCTAAATGAAAATAGCACTAAAAACCCCGGGGCTTAAGCCCCTTGATTTTTTTTTTTTTATAACTCTATCTCTCTCTCTCAAAAATTTTAACCCCGAACTAAAATTTCTGACTTGTTTACTGATGAAAATAGTATGATAATCTTAAAGAACCACCAAAACAAGGATTCATTTATAGAGGGAAAATATATACTTTATGCACGCAAACGAAAGGAGAACACAGTTTGATGATTAAGCTTCTAAAAAATGTTGATAGTTACTCACAAGGTCTCCTTTGAGTGCTAGCAATTTCCTCTTCGTCACAATAAGTTTTTTCACAAAATCATCAACGACTTTAGCTTCCTTTCTCAAGCAGGCTTCAGAACTGATGTGTAGAAACCTTTTCAATTTCCAGATTGGATCCACAAAGCGCCGATATACTAAAGCGTTTAAAGCATCAAAGGCCTTTGAGAACTGAGCAGCTTCTTCACTACTTGATCCCTCCGAGTCCAAGCAATTCAATTCCACTCCGAACCCAACTTCGAATATTGAATCCAGGGTGCATTTCATCAGCAAAGCCTACATTGCAAAAACCTATAGATTGAGTATGTACAAATGAAGCATCTACATCTCATCACGATCGTTAATTCTAAGCTACGAGTTCTTAGAAAAAGAAAAGAATAGAAAAGAACAAATGCTATGACTATGAGTACTATTGTAATATGGTAAAAGTTGATGTAGGTATTATGTTTCATTATATTTGTGGCTAAAAATAGGAAAAAAGATTCTCCCGTTGGGTTGAATCACAGTACTCATGCCCACACAGGGGTGGATGGGTTGACATGAGATTCAACCTTAAAGATCTCACTAAGTGAAAGTCGGAGGTTCAAATCCTATGCTAACCCAATGGAGTTGTCCTTGTCGGTGTAAAATCTCAAAAACGGAAAATGACGGGACCACCACCAGATCTTTTATTTAGAAAAAAAATAAAAATAAAATCACAGTACTCACACCATGTGAACCTCACTAGATGGGTCCCACCAGTAGCATTCACCATTTACTTATAAAATAGTGGACCAACCCGGTATGAGTAATAGGGATATCCCATTTTTCAAAATAATATCAGCAAACCCAAATCTAAAAACTTCTGAATACCTTTTTGTTTTATATATATAATAGAGATTGTTAAGGATAACAACTTTATTTGTACCAATAAAAAAAAACTTTTACGTTAAACAAAAATAAAATTGGCTATTTGCAAATACTAAAAAAGATGAAGAATAAAATATGAAATTTCGCTTTTAGAAAACCATCATTTTCTTCTAAAAAATGGATAATTAAATAATTATCCGTCATAATTTTGTCTGAATTTGACATCTATATATATTAGACCGGTTGATAAAAAGATCTCAATAATAGTGTATGTTTTTAAATCTCAAATTTCATAATGCTGATCAAAAGAATTTTTACTGTATTTTTTTCTTTTCTTTTTGAGAACAAATGTTTGCTACTATTTAACAAACGAAGTTTCAATTTGGCAAGTTAGTTGGAGATGGAATTTTTAAGTTGAAGTTGGTTAACTTTTCAAAAATTAATTGTAAATTTTGTTTACTTTTTAAAAAAGACAAATAATGACATGAAAAAGTACAATTTAGTTGGAGTTAAACTTGAATACAAATTAGAGACTAAGTTTCATTATCGACTCAACTTAAAAATTATGTGGCAAGTACATGAAGAAAAATACCACAGCAATAGGGATTTTTTTTTTTTATTGATAGTATTTTTTTCCCCCCGACGCGATTATGATATAAACAGACATTAAAACACACACACACATACTCACATAGATATATATATGTATAGTATATATTTCTAAAAAAAGTTACATAAATAAATACTATCTTCTATTTGGTGGTTCATTTCATATGACTCACTTGCATATCAAAAACCCGACCCTCAAAACCTGAAACAACTCGAACCAACTTGGCAGCGTTTCTTCTGAACACACAGCAGCTGAAATCTCTGAGGACTCTCGTTGAGAACTCGAAGCTAGCGAGCTTCTTTTGATGCCTCCACTCCTCGCCGTCGGATAATAAAATCCCCTTGCCGAACAAATCCGCCATGATTTCCCTGCTGTTTTCGCCTTTCGAGTACTTGTTGAAGCTAGTCTTGAGGACATGCTCGATGTTCCTGGGCTCCGTCGTGTAGATAAAGCTCTTCGGCGACGGGAGGAGGATGCGGAAAGTAGAGTCCTTCGCGGCTATGGTGGTGAGGTAGTCGTAGCTGTCGTTGATGTGGATGAGAAGGCTAAAGGCGGTGCCTCTCACGGGAGGGTACTCGGGGTTGTTTAGGGATTTTCCAGAGAAGATTCGTAGGGTTAGGAAGGAGAATGTTAGGAGGAGAAGGATTAGTGGAGTTGAGAAGAGGATAATGATGGTGTTGAGAATGTCCATTTTGATCGAAATTTTGATGAGAAAAATATGGCGAAAAGAGAAGTAGTCTAGTTAGTAGAGTATATGTGGAATGTTCAAAACCGTCCTCTAAAATAATCTGTGTAAGTGTCCTCTATAGACATGATATTAAATGTGAGATTGAATTTTTGTGCTAGTGTTTATGAAAGGAAAATGACATGAGAAGAAAATGCAACCATGCGCATACTATTGGCTTATTTTATGTGGTGCACTCAACATGTAATGTCACCTTTTATTAGAAAGAGAGTTGAAGTCTATACAATTATAATTGTTAGATGATAACTCTATGAAATAGAGTTATTTATAATGCTTTTAGGCTTAATAGTTGTCGATGTTTCGAGGTAAAGTGCCTCAGTTTTTAGTAATTTACATAATATCAGGTAGTTTTTCTTTAGTTGATAATTAAGGTTGATAATTGTGGAGAACTCTCGTCCTAATCATGAACTCAGTCTTCAAATTTAATAAAAATAAAAAAATGTTAATTCTGTGCTTTGCCATTCAGGAGGTCCAAGTGAAGAATTGGTGAAGGCACGCTGGAAAAGTGAAGGCAATGAAATGGGAAGGTCAAATACACCTGATGCTACAACAATGTTACAGCAGCGAAGAAGCAGCCAAAAGCGCATGCTGATGCAATTCTTTCTTTACAGCTGGTAGTTGGTCCACTTGCCGACTTTGTAAGAATAGGACAGCTATATCTAAGGTGGCCACCAGCCTTGGCTATTAGAGGAACACGTGTAACTAGGGCACCTCAACTTGCCCTAGTATAAAAGGTTAAGAAAGGATTGTACAAGGGGGAAGAGGCAAACGTACAAATTCGAAAAAACAAGCTGTGAGAGGAAAGAAAAGAAGGGAGGTACACCAGGACAAAAGGGAGAGAGATCTGAAATTTCAGAGGCAAGCAGTACAGCACGGCCTTGGACTATTGGCTGGACAAGGAGACGCACAATAACACGCACGCTTAACTCAGGATTTTCTGATTTTAGCTCACCCAATCCTTTTGGATTTTCTTCGTTTTCTCTCTGTGAACCATGAACCCACTAGTTGGGATTGTTATTTTTAATTTCGTTGAATTGAACATGAACAAAATTTCTTTAGCTAGGATTATTGATGGAACTAAAGTTGCAATGAAGATTTAATTGTTTTTTTGATTGCTTAGTAATTTTCATCCTGTTTATTCAAGTGTGCTGCTTGTTTATTCTCTGTTGATTGACTAGCCATTAGTTGGTGGAGAACATAAACTAAGATTAATTCTGGGAAGGTTGGTTTTAGTTAGATCTAGCTTAGATAATACAAGTAAAAGGTATAGGAATATATTATTTCCTTGTACAACCCAGTAAAATTGGTGCTTAACTTTAGGTTTTGAAAACTGAAACACATAGGAATATGTTAATTTTGGTTTAAGGAATTGAAGGCATGAATCATTCGGAAGAGAATTATGCAGAATATTAGGTTGACTGGATTAATTTTGCTATAGCATTATTACAGCATTTGCATTCAGATTTGTAACTAAGGGAAAATCAATTATTCTAGCTTACACCCATCATTGATTCACAGCCTGGAGCTTAAATATTGCTAAGTTTTTCCTTTTGTTTGCATTTTAATCACACAATTTATTTTCATCATTTATTACAATTTTTAGTACTTAATTCACTCTTCGAATTATTTTTGAACATTTGGTTTCCGTAATTAATTTTTAGTAATTCAATCCTTGTGGAGACGATGCTTTATTCACTACTATATTACTTGTTCTATTACGTACACTTGCGTAGCTTTATTTGCACACATAGATTTTTGACGAACAAGTTTTTGGCGCCGTTGCCTTGGAATGTGATTATTGAAAATTATTATTATAGAAATCAATTTTTTACTTTCTTTTTCATTTATTTTGCTCTACTTAGACTCATTCAACTCTGGTTGTTTCTTTGCCAGGTGTAACTTTCGTGCATGAATAGGCTGAGGGACACAGACTTGGTTCCATTTGTAATGACCAACTTTTGACGGACTTGTGATTTCCATTGATATCAAGGAAGTCTAAGTCTGTACTATGCCTGTATAAAATGTATGATCTGATTTGTCAGAATATGTTTGAGTTCTTATAAGCTATAAGACTCAATGTTAGTATGAGGCCTTTTGTTGAGAAGGCGAAATCATGATTTATGACTTTATTCTAGCATATGTATGACCAGGATAACTCATGACTTGAATAGGTCAGTACTGCCGTGTATTAAGAAGTACACGAATTATACTGTGTTTGACCGTCATTACGGTTGCAGAATTAAGAATAAGGAATGTGATCAATTTAGAAAAATCAGGAATAATATTTGGAGTAAGGAGGACTAAGTAGTTTCAAGTCTTAAGAAAAATCCATACACAGTCCAGTTAAGTGCAGATGAATTCTGGATTGCAGTCCAGTATTACAGTAATGTTGATAGTTAAAACAATATTGGTATTATCTGGATTATTAAGAAAATGGACTGCATATTAGGAGGGAGTGCCAAACATGACCCTAATTGGAGGAAACCTCATCAAAGATAATTATCCAATTTTGGGGGTAGTTATGGAAAATGGATAATTATGAAAATATTTTTTAGTGGAATGAGCCCCACATGGCCGGCTACCTCAAGGGACTAAATGGTAAATATTTTATTTTTAGGGTCAAATATGTAATTTTAAGAAAAATATAATTGTGAAAAATTAAGTATTTTTCACCTATAAATAAGGGTGGGGTGTAGAAGAAAACCCATTTAGTTGGACCCCAAATTTTTGGTTCTCTTTCAACTTTCCTCTCTAGCTTTAGAAATAAAAAATAAAAATAAAAAAAGAAGAGAGAGAGAGAGCTTGGAGTGGCCGGTTGTTAAGGGGAGAGTGTTGAGCAAATTTTCTCTCATCTCAAGGTCTAGAACAACCTTTCTAAACTTTAGAGGTATTCCTCTTAACCCTCTAAGAATTTCATTAAGCTTTTTATTAAGGATTTATGTGTATTTCCAAATTTGAGTTGTAAGTGCATAAGCTGATGATTTATGCTTAGGATATCTTGAATGTTAGCCCAAAGCATGAATTTAATTTTTATGCTCTAGAATGAGTTCAAGGGTTGCATGTGCTCACCAAGTGCTTGTAAATATTTCTTCACATGTGTAAGAAGGAAAAAGTTATGTATGATGATTAATGGTGATGAATGATGAAGATAATGTTGATAATGTATATGTAGGTTAAGAAATTAACCTAAAAACACAACTTGGTAAGCTAATCCATAATGTGTTTTTAAGCAAGAAGATAAGTTTATGGTTAAGTGTTATGAACGAATCCGACGCACTGCATGTTGATGTAGGCTCACGGTTTTGACCGTTTAAGGTAGTGTGTGCGAAATTTTAAGCGAAAACCAACAAGATTCAAAACTGCCATTTTTCGGATTTCACTGGACAGTTTTTTGGAAACTTGATTTTGAGCCCCTTAGAGGCTGAATATGGAAAAAGTCAAAACTGTAAAGTTGTAGAAAATGAAAATCCTGAGGGGAAGCACATACAGTTTTTGAAAATAAGGCTCAAAAGGCCTCTGCTTTTTATCAAAATCCGAGGCTGGTCAGTACAGACAGTGTACTAGGCCATAATTTTTTCAAAAGGAAAAACGAGTAAGTTAAAGACAGATTTAGGTTTTGGACAAAAAACTAAAGTTGTAGGTTTCGATGAGATCTACAATTTCATGAAGAAAACTTTTTCAAATTTTAAATCGATTTAAGAAAAAATAGAATTTTCAAAACTGTGTAGTGTACAGGAAATTCCTGCACACGAACTTTCAACCAAATTAAAAAGCAGTTTTCAAAGTTTTACAGTTTTACAACTTCTTTTTACAAAGAAACTATGGTTTTATGAAAAATAGTTTTAAATGGGTTTTAATCCATTGGAAAGTTCACAAGAAATTTTTAAAAGGTGATTTTAAGAAATAAATCAAGATAATACTTGATTTATGAAATCAAGATATTTTTCAAGAAAACAAGGTATTTTAAAATAGGATAAGATGGGCCAAAGTTACTTAAAAATATAAGTAACAATTCTATGACCGATAGTAACCAGATTGGAGACCAAATTAGGATCCAAGAAAATGAAATAGTAAGCCCAAGTCACTTAGATTATGGTTAACAATTATATGACTAAAGGTAAACGGGTAGAATAGCAACTTATTATAATAAAGTTTGTATCTATGATTACCAAGAGTAATCAGATTGGATACCAATTAAGTATGTCATGGTTTATGTTAACAGGAGTGTAATCTGTTGTTGTGCTTCATTGAGAGATAGACCAATAACATAGGTCAACTTGTAATTACAACTTCGCCTACAGTATATGCAAATTGTTTTACAGCTTTGCATGTTTTTCAAAGCTCATGCATTAATGTATGTGATGCATATGATTTATGTTTGTGGCATCCCGTAAGCATGCTCACTAATGATAAACCACATGGTAAGAATAAGATCAAGTTTCAAGTAAGGAACTGTTTTTAAGAAACTATTTTCAAGTAAGAAACCGTTTTCAAGAAAGAAACTGTTTTCAAGTAAGAAAGTGTTTTCAAGTATGATGTTAAGCAAGTTTTCTCGTGTCGTACCGACCTGCCACGAGAGCGGGTTTGGTCCATGGTTTGAGTTGGACTGGGCTGGCCTCCCCAACCACTCCATGGCTGCACGCCACAATATGTACACTCATGTTATGTAAGGGGCCCAAAATTATGCTAACTTAAGAAAGTATAATGAAAGCATAATTGGTACATGCATTGTTTATTAAGAAATATTTTACAGAAGAAAAGTTATACTTGCTGGGCGAAAGCTTATGATTTATGTTTATGTTGTAGGTAAGCAGCCTACTAGTAATATGTGATGCAAGACTGTGGAAGAAGGCACAATGGACTGTGAAACTCTGAACTGGACACCGTCAAGCGTTTTGAAAAAAAAAATTTATATAAATGTCGGTATTATGTTATGATAATTTGATGGTACTAATACTTAGTAATTATTATATGTTGTAAATGTGTTAAGATGGTTTAAAAAAAAAAAAAAAAAAACTTAGTACTTGCCTTGATCAAGTACATATATATGAGTGTGATGTTAAATTGGGATTTAAAGTAAGTTTCAAAAAAAAATATTTCCGTATTTTTACATAAGAAAAGAGTAAGTTTCTAAGTAAAGTAAGTATGGTAACGGCTTACGTAAGGCGGGTCATTACAGAGTTGGTATCAGAGTGGGTTTCCTGCCGTCCGGTTTCCCATTTCTGCTGCCAGCGCCACAATTTTTGTAAGTTGATTTTCTTACTTTACTGCATGTATACTTATTATACGAAGTATAATATTATAGATAGAAATGGACCTGAGGCAGATCGAAGAGGATCGTGAGGCTTCCTTGGCATTTTTGGGAATGGAACCACGCCCTTTCGATGGAACCCAAGGAGCGGCGGCATTAGCCGAGTGGTTGCACGATCTAGAGACCATATTTAGTCTATGCCATATAAGAGTGCATCTCTAAGTTATGCTAGCTAGCTGGCAATTGGTCGGAGAGGCACGCATATGGTGGCTCAGTTTAGGGGACCCTGAGATCCCTAAGAATGTATGTATGAACTTCCGAGCTCTAATCATTCTACGATATGGGCCATTACCGGGGGAGGGACCGCACTACCGAGATCCCGATATATACCGTGATATGTATATGAGACGATATATTAGTTATGTTGCAGCCTGGAAAGCATACCCGAATAAGTCCATGGACCATTACCGTCGACGGTTTCGAGATGCTATGTTACCTTACGTCCCATTGGATATAGAGAGACCTATGATGCAGGCCCTATACATACTTAGGGATGGACTACCTCCGGAGGTTAGTCAGTTTACTCCGCCACCCACGATAGTGATGACGTTAGACAAGATGATAGATACTATCATGGAGGCCGAAATTATAGCTTATATACTACAGGCTGCTGCACCTGAGGATGATCACCCGTTTATACCGGTCGACGACGCAGGTAACAGGGAGCCAGTCTTTCATGATGGTCCGTTTATGCTAGAGGAACCTATTCTAGCTGTACCAATTCAGGCTATTCCACCACAGGAGGAGGATGTCGATGTAGAGATGGACCCGGCTAACCCAGGGGAAGACTCGAAAGACCCTTCAGTAATCATCATCGTTAGTGATGATGAGGAAGAAATCGAGGAGGGGCAGGAAGAGCTGGAGGAGGACCCCGAAGAAATCTTGTTTGACGACGACGACTGGGATGCAGACTCCGAAATCTTTTCTGATGTTATGACGGAGTAGCTAGTTTAGATCTTAGTTTTGATTCTTTTATTCTTTTTGACCCTAGGATTGTACATATGTATGATGATTAAGTGGTAGACACTTCCATCTTGACTTCTTATGTATATTATGCCTGACATGTACCAGACAAGTGTTAGACACTACCGGAAGGCTATACATTTTTGTACAATGTACTGAAAGACAAAGTGTATATATGAAATGTATATATGATGATGTTACGATCAAGTATTATTCATGACAAATTTATGATGAGTTTACGATATGATATGATGAGATCACGATGGATCTCTAATGTCATGTTTCTATGCCATGATATGATGATGTTATGATACTTCTATGATATGACATGATAAGTTACGATGATTCCATGATATGATGTTTTAAGATGTGAATGAAAGGAATGGGTATTAGAAGTATAACAATATCCATCATTGTGATGAATAGGAACTAAAAGATGGTTCGTCCACGTACACGATTAAACCCAGTTTTGCAAGAGCCTAATCTTGAAACGGTGGTAGTTGATTTGCAACGACAATTGTTAGAACAGCAGCAAGAAACCAATAGGATTTGGGAACAACTAGCCCGAATGAATCAGATGCCTTGTGTTAATAAAGTTCCACCACAGAATAACCTCGAGCCCCCAGTAGTTCCTCAGATGCCAGAGGTGAATCAAGGGATTCCACGGAATCCAGAAGTTCCATTAGCACCAGCCGCATCAGTAGGTTGCAAGCGAACCCACCTATGGTTCAGGAAGACTTGTTGTATGAACGGTTTAGGCGCATGAAGGGGCCTGAATTTGAGGGACTTCCGGACCCGATAGAAGTCGATAATTGGCTTATTGATATCCAAGTAATTTTGGATTTTATGGGACTCACGGAACAGGAAAAGGTCCTTTGTGCTTCTTTTGCACTTAAGAAGGATACCCAACATTGGTGGATGACCATCCAAATGCGTAGAAACGTGGCAACCATGAGCTGGCAGGATTTTGTGACTGAATTCAGAGTTTTGTACTACAACAAAGAAGTTCTTGCAACTCAACAAGACGAGTTTAATAGTATGAGGCAAGGATCGATGACAGTACTGGAAGCTGTCAAGAAGTTTGAACAACTAGCTCGCTTATGTTCGGAACTTGTACCAAATGAAACGGAGAAAGTAAGAAGAATGATGAATATGTTTCAGACAGATATTACCAAACAAGTAAGTGCAGGAAGCAACCCTCCAACCCTTGTAGCTGACTGTATAAGTCGAGCTATAAGAGTTAAGTATTGGATCAACCAAGATAAGGAGGTGAGGGCTCAGATCTTTAAAGTTAAGAAGGAAGAAAAGGATGTGTTGAAGCAGTCACAGCCTAAGCAAACTTAGGAATTGTATCCAAAGGGCCAGACCAATAATTCTGCTCAGAATTCCAAGCAGTTCGGGAAGAACAAAAGAAAGGGAAATGCTTCCAACCAGGGTCAACAGAGAAATTACCCTCAGAAGAAGAATAACCAAGGTACTGGGGGTAATAATTATGTTGTGTGCACGAAATGTGGAAAGAAGAATTTTGGAGTTTGTAGAATGCGGACAAATGCCTACTATCTTTGTGGCAAGGAAGGCTAATATGCCAAGAATTGTACCTCGAATAATCAAAATCAAAATCAGCAGTACTCGAACAGGAATTCAAGTAATCAGACCCATGTGGTGCAGCCCAGATCGAAGGTCCATTGATTGCACAAGGAAGATTAGAAGCTCCTGAACCACAAGCTAGGATCTACGCTTACACTAAAGGAGATGTTGAAGCTGGGACTTCTCATGTGGTAACATGTCAGATTTTTATCACCACCTTTGATGCAATCGCCTTGTTTGATTATAGTGCCACTCATTCATTTGTATCGAAGGAGTTTGCCTAGAAATTAGGAAGATGAGCTGTTAAACTAGATCAACCCTTCAGAACCTCCCTTCCATCAGGATAAATTCTTCTGTCTGACTATTGGGTACGAAATGTTCCAGTAGTCATTTGTTGCAGAGAATTATACGTGGATCTTGTTGCGATCAAGCTTCAAGATTATGATGTTATCCTAGGAATGGACTTCTTAGGAAAGTACAATGCTAAGATTGATTGTTGAAAGCGTTGTATTATGTTCAATCCTATTGGCGAACAGGAATTCAACTTTTGCAGTTAGTCACATAATTCATCATCAAGGTTGGTATCGACAATGAAGGCATGGAAGATGTTGGCTAATAGATGCAAAGGATACTTAACTAACATGGTAGACAAAGCGCAAGAGATTGAGTTAAAGCCGGAAGATGTCCTAATTATAAAGGAATATGTGGATGTCTTTCCTAAAGAATTACCAGGACTTCCTCTGGAGCGGGAGATTTTCTTCGAGATTGAGCTATTGCCCGGATCATGACCAATATCCAAGGCACCTTACCGTATGGGACTGACTGAACTTAGGGAACTTTAAGTGCAGTTGCAAGAGTGGTTGAATAAAAGATTTATTTAACAAAGCCATTCTCCTTGGGGAGCACTAGTTTTATTTTTCAAAAAGAAAGATGGATCGTTATGGATGTGCATCGATTATCGGGAACTAAATAAGATCACCATCAAAAATAATTATCCTCTTCCTATAATTGATGATCTTTTTGATCAACTTAGGGGAGCAGCAATATTCTCGAAGTATGATTTGTGATCAGAATACCATCAACTTAGAATTAAGGAGGCGGATGTTTCCAAGACGGCTTTTCGAACGCCCTATGGGCACTATGAGTTTCTCGTTATGTCATTTGGATTAACCAATGCACCAGCTGCTTTAATGGATCTTATGAACTGGGCATTCAAAGAGTACTTAGATAAGTTTGTTATCATCTTTACTGACGATATTCTAATCTACTCAAGGTCCATGGAGGAGCATGAGCAGCATCTCATTATTGTTTTGGAGACACTAAGACGTAATCAACTCTATGCCAAGTTCACAAAATGTGAATTTTGGCTGGAAAGAGTTCATTTCTTAGGCCATGTGGTTTTGAAGGAAGGAATTTCCGTAGATCCTGTCAAAGTTGATGCGGTTAGCAAGTGACCGGCATTGAAAAGCGTTACAGAGATAAGGAGCTTTCTCGGCTTAGCTAGATACATCGACGTTTCGTTGAAGGATTCTCTAAGATAGATGTACCTCTTACGGCTCTTACTCGAAAAGGGAAGAAGTTCGAATGGACATAGAAGTGTGAAGAAAACTTTCAAGAGCTTATGAGGAGGCTTACTAGCACACCGGTATTGATAATTCCTGATGTGGAAGCAGGAAATTTCATGATTTACAGTGACGCTTCTAAAACCGACCTAGGAGCTGTCTTAATGCAATAAGGAAAAGTATTCGCCTACGCCTCACGACAGTTGAAAAACCATGAGCGGAACTATCCGACGCACGATCTAGAACTTGCGGCGGTAGTTTTCGCATTAAAAATTTAGAGACCTTATCTTTATGGGAATAGATGTGAGATCTTTACAGATCATCAAAGTCTCAAATACATTTTTACCCAAAAGGAGCTTAATATGAGGCAACGTAGGTGGCTAGAACTTGTAAAAGACTACGATTGCAAGATTCTTTATCATCCTGGGAAAGCGAATAGAGTCACCGATGCTTTGAGTCGAAAATCATCCGGTACATTGATGTCCATTAGTATGTTGTCAAAGTCGCTTCAAAAGGAAATTAGTGATTTTGGTATGGAGATAATAATTGGGAAGTTATCCGTTCTAACTCTCCAATCCAATCTCCTAGAATCCATTAAGCTCTATCAAAGGAAGGACCCCTGTTTGCTCTAGGCGCAACTTTTCCTTGGAGAAAAGGATAAGGAATTCAAGGTCTCTATGGACTGGATATTCTATTTCAAGGGAAGGATCTGTGTTCCTAACTTTGAGTTTCTTAAAAAGCATATCTTGTCGGAAGCACATGAGACGCCATATTCGGTACACCCAAGAGCTTCCAGGATGTACAAGGACCTCAGAGAAAACTATTGATGGCCAAATATGAAGAATGAGATTGCTGAATTTGTGTCAAAATGTTTAACATGCCAGAAAGTTAATGTTGAATATCGGCAACCTGGAAGAGAACTTCAGAAAATTGAGCTTCCAAAATGAAAATGGGAACAAACTACGATGGATTTTGTAGTTGGATTGCCCAAAACCATAAGTGAGAATAATACAATTTAGGTTATTGTTGACAGATTAACCAAATCAGCCCACTTTATTGCTATCAAGGCTACCTTTTCAGTAGAAAAGCTCACGGAGATTTATGTATCTCAGATAGTTAGGCTACATGGGGTACCAAAATCTATCATTTTTGACCGTGATGGACATTTTACCTCTCAATTTTGGATGAGTGTTCATAACGCTATGCGGTCTAAATTAAAGTTTAGCATAGCTTTTCACCCCCAATGGACAATCAGAAAGAACCATCCAAACACTGGAAGATATGCTGAGGTCAAGTATTCTGGATTTTAAAGGAAGCTGGGATCAGAAGCTACCTTTGATTGAATTTTCCTACAACAACAGTTATCACGCCTCAATTGATATGGCTCCATTTGAAGCGTTATACGGAAGGAAATGCCGATCTCCCATTCATTGACAAAAAGTTGGGCAGAAGCTGCTCCAAACCACGGATTTCATTAGAAAAACCTCCGAAGATATTAAGTTGATAAAACAGAGACTCGACATAGCTTTTAGTCGACATAAAAGCTATGCCGATAAATGTCGGAGATCATTGGAATTTCAAATTGGAGATTCTGTTTTCTTAAAAGTTGCTCCGATGAAGGGAGTATTAAGGTTTGGTAAGAAAGGAAAGCTTAGTCCGAGGTACATAGGACCATTTGAAATCCTTGAAAGAATTGAAAACGTAACCTACAAGCTTGCCTTGCAACCAGAATTAGCTTCTGTGCATAACGTTTTTCATGTCTTAATGCTGAAGAAGTATGTATCTGATCCTTCATATGTTCTAAGACAGGAACCAGTTGAAGTTCAAATAGATTTGACGTACGAGGAGAAGCCAATCCGGATTTTGGATCGAGAGGAAAAGGTCATGAGGAACAGAACAATTCCCATGGTCAAAATTTTGTGACGGAATCACAACATCGAATAAGCAACATGGGAACGAGAAGATGAGATGAGGAAAAGCTATCCCAACCGGTTTTAATTTTCAGGGACGAAATTTTTTAAGGGGGGTATATTGTAATGACTAACTTTTGACGAACTTATGATTTCGTTGATATCAAGGAAATCTAAGTCTGTACTATGTATGCCTGTATTAAATATATGATCTGATTTGTCAGAATATGTTTGAGTTCTTATAAGCTATAAGACTCAATGTTAGTATGAGGCCTTTTGTCGAGAAGGCGGAATCATGATTTATGACTTTATTCTGGCATATGTATGACCAGGATAACTCATGACTTGAAAATGACGGCACTGCAGTGTATTAAGCAGTATAGGAATTATACTGTGTTTGACCATCATTACGAATACAGAATGAAGAATAAGGAATTGGATCACTTTAGAAAAATCAGGAATAATATTTAGAGCAAGGAGGACTAAGTAGTTTCAAGTCCTAAGAAAAATTCATATACAGTCCACTTAAGTGCAGATGAATTCTAGACTGCAGTCCAGTATTATAGTACTGTTGATAGTTAAAACGAGATTGGTATTATCTGGATTATTAAGGAAATAGACTGCATATTAGGAAGGAGTGCCAAACATGACCCTAATTGGAGGACACCTCATCAAAGATAATTATCCAATTTTGGGAATTTTTGGTAATTATGGAAAATGGATAATTATGAAAAGATTTTTTAGTGGAATGAGCTTCACAAGGCCGGCCACCTCAAGAGACAAAAGGGCAAATATTTTATTTTTAGGGTCAAACATGCAATTTTAAGAAAAAAAAATTTGTGAAAAATTAAGTATTTTTCACCTATAAGTAGGGTGGGTATAGAAGAAAACCCATTTAGTTAGACCCTAAATTTTTGGTTCTCTTTCAACTTTCCTATCTAGCTTTAGAAGAAGAAAAAAAAAAAAAAAAAAAAAAGAGAGAGAGAGAGAGAGCTTGGAGTGGCCGGTTGTTAAGGGGAGAGTGTTGAGAAAATTTTCTCTCATCGTAAGAACTAGAACAACCTTTTCAAACTTTAGAGGTATTCCTCTTAACCCTCTAAGAATTTCATTAAGCTTTTTATTAAGGATTTATGTGTATTTTCAAGTTTCGGTTGTAAGAGCATAAGCTCATGATTTTTTTTTCATGCAATGGTTTTTATATGGTTGATTTATGCTTAGGATATCTTGAATGCTAGCCTAAGCATGAATTTAATTTTTATGCTCTAGAATGAGTTCTAGGGTTGCATGTGCTCACCAAGTGCTTGTGAATATGTCTTCACATGTGTAAGAAGGAAAAAGTTATATATGATGATAAATGGTGATGAATGATGAAGATAATGTTGATGATGTATATGTAGGTTAAGAAATTAACCTAAAAACATAACTAGGTAAGCTAATCCATAATGTGTTTTTAAGCAAGAAGATAAGTGTATGGTTAAGTGTTATGAATGAATCCGACGCGCTGCATGTTGATGTAGGCTCACGGTTTCGACCATTTGAGGTAGTGTGTGCGAAATATTAAGCGAAAACCAACAAGATTCAAAACTGCCAATTTTCAGATTTCACTGGATAGTTTTTTGGAAACCTAATTTTGAGCTCTTAGAGGCCGAATATGGAAAAAGTCAAAACTGCAAAGTTGTAGAAAATAAAAAACCCTAGGGGTTAGGTAGACAGTTTTTTAAAATAAAGCTCCAAATGCCTCTATTTTTATCAAAGTCTGAGGCTAGTCAGTACAGACATTGTACACAACCATAATTTTTCAAAAGGAAAAACGAGTAAGTTTAAGGCAGATTTAGGTTTTGGACAAACAACAAAAGTTATAGGTTTCGATGAGATCTACAACTTTTCATGAAGAAAAATTTTCCAAATTTAAAACTAATTTAAAGATAAAATAGGATTTTCAAAACTGTACAGTGTACATGAAATTCCTGCACACGAACTTTCAACCAAATTAAAAAGTAGTTTTCAAAGTTTTACAATTTTACAACTTCTTTTACAAAGAAACTCTGGTTTTACGAAAAACAGTTTTAAAGTGGTTTTAATCCATTGGAAAGTTCACAAGAAATTTTTAAAAGGCAATTTTAATAAATAAATCAAGACAATACTTGATTTATGAAATCAATATATTTTTCAAGAAAACAAGGTATTTTAAAAAAGGTACAAGATGAGCCAAAGTTACTTAAAAATATAAGTAACAATTCTATGATAGATATTAACCAGATTTGAGACCGAAATAGGATCCAAGAAAATGAAATAGTCAGCCCAACTCACTTAGATTATGGTGAACAATTATATGACTAAAGATAACCTGGTAGAATACCAACTTATTATAACAAAGTTTGTATCTATGATCACCAAGAGTAATCAGATGGGATACCACTTAAGTATGTCATGGTTTATGTTAACAGGAGTGTAACCTGTTGTTGTGCTTCATTGAGCGATAGACCAAGAACATAGGACAACTTGCAAGTACAACTCCGCCTACAGTATAGGCAAATTATTTTACTGCTTTGCATGTTTTTCAAAGCTCATGCATTAATGTATGTGATGCATATGATTTATGTTTATGGCATCATGTAAGCATGCTCACTAATGATAAACCACATGGTAAGAAAAAGATCAAGTTTCAAATAAGGAACTGTTTTTAAGGAAACTGTTTTTAAGAAACTGTTTTCAAGTAAGAAACCGTTTTTTAAGAAAGAAACTGTTTTCAAGTAAGAAAGTGTTTTCAAGTATAATGTTAAGCAAGTTTTCTCGTGTCGTACCGACCTGCCACGAGGGCGGGTTTGGTCCATGGTTTAAGTTGGATTGGGCTGGCCGCCCCAACCACTCAATGGCTGCGCGTCATGGTACGTACACTCATGTTATGTAAGGGGCCCAAAATTATACTAACCTAAGAAAGTATAATGAAAGCATAATTGGTACATGTATTGTTTATTAAGAAATATTTTACGGAAGAAAAGTTGTACTTGCTGGGTGAAAGATCAAGACTTATGTTTATCTTGTAGGTAAGCAGCTTACTAGTAATATGTGATGCAAGACAGTGGAAGAAAGCACAATGGACCGTGACACTCTGGGCTGGACATCACCATGCGCTTTGAAAAAAAAATGTATATAAATGTCGGTGTTATGTTATAATAATTTCATGGTACTAATACCTAGTAATTATTATATGTTGTAAATGTGTTAAAATGGTTTTTTTTTTTTATAAAAAATTAGTACTTGCCTTGATCAAGTACATATATATGAGTGTGATGTTAAATTGGGATTTAAAGTAAGTTTAAAAAAAAAAATATTTCCGTATTTTTACATAAAAAAAAAAAGAGTAAGTTTCTAAGTAAAGTAAGTATGGTAACGGCCTATATAAGGTGGGTTGTTACACCCTTGGACCAAGAAATTGAAAGAACCTTCAGAGCAAGAAGAAAGGAACAATAGGGTTTTGCAAAAATTGAAGAAATGGCTGAGGTAGCAGTAGCCAATAATAATGTTAATAATGCTACAACAATGGCAGATGACAGAGACAGAGTGATTAGATATTATGATGTCCCCATGTTACACGGGCTGCATCCAAGCATTGTTAGACCAGAAATTCAAGCACAACAATTTGAGCTGAAGCCTGCTATGTTTCAAATACTCCAAATGGTGGGACAATTCAGTGGGATGCCGATTGAAGATCCTCATCTTCACCTCAAATTATTCATTGAAGTGAGTGATTCTTTCAGGCTGTAGGGTGAAACTGAAGAAGCTCTTCGCCTCAAGTTATTTCCCTATTCTCTAAGGGGCAAAGCTAGAGCATGGTTGAATTCTCTACCACCAGATTCGATAGAATCGTGGAATGACTTAGCTGAGAAATTCCTAGTGAAATATGTCCCTCGAAACAAAAATGCTAAGCTCAGAAATGATATCACATCATTCTAGCAATTGGAGGGAGAAGCTTTATATAAAGCATCGGAGCGCTTTAAAGAGCTACTACGGAAGTGCCTATACCACGAACTTCCCCATTGGATACAAATGAAGACCTTTTACAATGAACTCCATGCTCAAACCCGATGTATTGTGGATGTGGATGCATCAGCTAATGGAGCCCTTATTGTGAAGTCTTACAAATGAGGCCTATGAGATCTTGGAGAGAATGTCCAACAACAACTACCAGTGGCCTACTGAAAGAGTTGCTACAGGAAGACACGTGGCTGGAGTTCATGAAGTGGACACTGTGGCAGCATTGACAGCTCAAGTTTCTTCATTGTCCAACATATTGAAATCCATTAACATGACAGTAGGAGCAAGTTTGATGCAAGCTGTTGACATTGCTTGTGTTTATTGTGGTGAGGGGCATTCATTTGAAAACTGCCCAGCCAACCCAGCCTCTATTTGCTACGTGAACAACGTTAACAGATAAAATAATCCATATTCCAACACCTATAACCCAGGGTGGAGGCAGCATCCAAATTATTCTTTGGGCAAATCAAGGATCTAGTTCTTCAGCAGGACTAAGCAAACCAACACACCCACCAGGTTTCCAACAGCATCAACACCAAAGACAGCAGCCTCAAGAACAATCAAATCCCATTGAGGCATTGCTCAAAGAGTACATGGTGAATAATGAAGCTATCATTCATAATCAATTAGCCATTATTCAGAGTCAAGCTACATCATTGAGAACTTTAGAGAATCAAGTTGGGCAGCTAGCTAATGTTTTGAACAATAGGCCACAAGGATCACTTTCTAACGATACGAAAAACCCCAAAATAGATGGCAAGGAGCATTGCCAAACTATCATACTTCGGAATGGCAAACAAATTGAACAACCAATTCGATAATATGCTAAAGAATTAGAACCCTATTCAATCCAAAATCGAAAAGAGCCAGCAACCAGAAGCCGAAGCAGATCTGAATGCTATAGCAGAGCAATATGCTACAGCAAAGTTGAAGCAAAGCGGATCAGAGAGACCTTTGCCATCATTTCCTTAGAGATTTCAGAGTCAAAAGCAGGATAAACAATTCAGAAGGTTCTTAGACATGTTGAAGCAACTACACATCAACATTCCACTCGCGGAAGCATTGGAGAAGATGCCTAGCTATGTTAAATTCATAAAAGACATTCTTTCAAAGAAACATAGGCTAGGTGAGTTTGAAATGGTAGCACTAACTGAAGAATACAATGGGATACTGAAGAAGAAGCTGCCACCTAAGTTGAAAGATCCTGGTAGCTTCACCATACCGTGCAATCAGTACTTTGGAAAGGCATTGTGCGACTTGGGGGCAAGTATAAATCTGATGCCTATAACTATCTTCAAAAAGCTGGGTATTGGGGAAGCAAGACCCACCACAGTCACTCTGCAATTAGCTGATAGGTCATTTGCTCATCCACAGGATTATGATTATCCTGGGAAGACCCTTTTTGGCTACAGGTAGAACATTAATAGATGAGCAAAATGGTGAACTGACCATGAGAGTCCATAATCAACAGGTTACTTTCAACGTATTCAAGGCGATGCGTTTTGTTGATGATGTTGAGGAGTGCTCGGCCATTAATGTTCTGGATTCATTAGTGGCTGTGGAGTTTGAGAAGACATGCTTTACAAAGCTGACAAAAGAAGATGACTTGACTAATTCTGAAGCATATGAGGATAGCAGCGATAATCAAGTATCCTTGATGGAGGGTAGGCATGCGTCAGCTAGATCTGGGAGGCAATTTGACTCACTTAAGTTATCAGAAAGGTCTCTCAAATCACATAAACCATATGTTGAAGAACCACCCGCTTTGGAACTAAAACCTTTACCTTCACACTTGAGGTATGCTTATTTAGGTGATTCAGACACTTTGCCTGTGATTATTTCTTTTGGACTGACTGGATTACAGGAGACTCAATTACCAGATGTGCTGAAGAGGTTCAAAAGGGCAATTGGGTGGACCATTGCAGATATTAAAGGAATCAGCCCATCGATCTGCATGCATAAAATTTTGCTAGAGGAATGCTACAACAATTCTGTTGAACAACAAAGGAGGCTAGACCCAA
This sequence comes from Ficus carica, assembly GCA_009761775.1. Classification (NCBI taxonomy): domain Eukaryota; kingdom Viridiplantae; phylum Streptophyta; class Magnoliopsida; order Rosales; family Moraceae; genus Ficus; species Ficus carica. The sequence goes on along the minus strand of CM019742.1, from coordinate 2,399,438 downwards.
TCATGAAAGAAGTTATGAAGAATGAGGTGATTAAGTGGCTAGATGTAGGGATTATCTATCCTATCTCAGACAGCTCTTGGATCAACTTAGTTCAATGCGTTCCAATGAAAGGAGGGGTCACTGTGGTTGCAAACGACAACAATTAGCTAATTCCTACAAGAACAATAATTGGTTGGAGGGTATGTATGGACTACATGAAGCTAAACAAAGCAACTAGGAAGGATCATTTCCCTCTGTCGTTCACCCGATGCTTGACAGATTGGCAGGAAATGAATATTACTGCTTCTTGGACGGATACTCAAGCTATAACCATATTGCTATAGCACAAGAGGATTAGGAGAAGACAACCTTCACCTGTCCATATGGGACATTTTCTTTCAGGTGGATGCCATTCGGACTCTGTAATGCTCCAGCAACATTTCAGAGGTGCATGATGTCTATCTTCACCGATATGGTGGAGAAATCGCTGTAGGTTTTTATCGATGAATTTTCAGTGTTCGGTGATTCTTTTAGTGACTGCTTAGCGAATTTAGAACAAATCTTGATGAGGTGTGAATAAACCAATTTGGTCCTTAACTGGGAAAAGTTCCATTTTATGGTACAAGCGGGTATCGTCTTAGGCCACAAGGCTTCGAACAAAGGCATCGAGGTGGACAAAGCAAAGGTTGAAGTAATTGACAAGCTACCACCACCTACATCAATAAAGGGGATTAGAAGTTTTATGGGCCATGCAGTTTTTTACAGAAGGTTCATAAAAGACTTCTCAAAAATTTCTAAGCCATTGTACACTTTGCTGGAGCAAAATCAACCTTTTGATTTTGATGAGGAATGTCAGTAGTCGTTCTTGGAGTTGAAAAGGCGGTTAGTTTCTACACCCATCATCATTTCACCTGATTGGTCATTGGCCTTTGAGTTGATGTGTGATGCTAGCGACTAAGTAGCATGTGCGGTGTTGGGACAACAACATGAGAAGGTGTTTCTTTCAATTTATTATGCAAGCAAGACACTGACAGAGGCCCATCTGAATTATATTACCACTGAGAAGGAGCTCTTGGCTGTGGTATTTGCATTCGATAAGTTCAGAGCATATCTAGTGGGCGCCAAATTGATAGTTTACATGGATCATTCAGCGATTAAGTATCTAATTGCCAATAAAGATGCTAAACCATGATTGATCAGGTGGATATTGCTCTTGTAAGAATTTGATTTGGAGATCAGAGATAGGAAGGGTTCTGAATATCAGGTTGCAGACCATTTGTCAAGACTTGAGGCAGGGACTGAAGCTAATAAGAAGGAATCCATTCGTGAGACATTTCCTGATGAGTAACTTTTGGCCTTGCAACAAGCCATTGCCCCCTGGTATGCAGATTTCGTTAATTATATAGTCAGTGGATTGTTTCCACCAGAGATGACTAGCCAGAGACGAAATAAATTCCTTCATGAAGTAAAATTTTATTTATAGGATGAGCCTTTTCTCTATAAATAGTGTGCCGATCAGTTTATCAGGAGATGTGTTTCAGAGGAGGAATTTCAGAGCATTTTGCAGCACATCACTTATCCACTTACGGTGGACACTTTGGAGCAACAAGAACAGCTACCAAGGTCCTATAATTAGGATTTTACTGACCCTCTTTGTTTAAAGATGCTCACGAGTTTACCAAGACATGCGATTGGTGTCAAAGGGTTGGCAACATCTCCTGCAGACACGAAATGCCTTTGAACAACATTCTGGAGGTCGAACTATTTGATGTATGGGGCATTGACTTTATAGGGCCGTTCCCTCCATCTTATGGAAACCAGTATATTTTGGTAGCTCTCAACTAAGTCTCAAAGTAGGAGGAAGTTGTTGCACTCCAGTCAAACGATTCCAAGATAGTGGTAAAATTCCTTCACAGGAATATTTTTACCCGTTTTAGGACACCCAGAGCAATCATCAGCAACGAAGGAACTCATTTTGGCATCAAGCAATTTAAGAATCTCTTGGGAAGGTATAGAGTGAAACATAAGATTGTTACAGCATACCACCCACAAACCAATGGGCAAGCATAAATCTCAAACAGAGAGATAAAGAGGATTTTAAAGAAAGTGGTCAACCCAAATCGCAAAGATTGGTCGCTGAGGCTGGATGATGCACTCTGGGCGTACATAAAAACATTTAAAACACCACTGGGAATGTCACCATTCCGATTAGTTTTCGAAAAATCATGTCATCTACTGGTGGAGTTAGAGCACAAAACGTATTGGGCAATCAAGTAGTTGAACATAGACCTCCAACTGGTAGAAGAGAAGCATTTGTTGCAGCTGAATAAGCTGAAATAATTCCGTTTGCACGCTTATGATAGTGCTAGGTTATACAAAGAGAAAACTAAGAAGTGGCACGCAACAGAATTATCTCAAGGCAATTTGAGGCTGGAGAACAGGTTCTACTCTTCAACTAAAGATTGAAGCTGTTCTAGGGAAGCTAAAATCACGGTGGTCAAGGCCCTTTATGGTAGTTCAAGTCTACCCACATGGAGTAGTAGAGATTGCTGCAACAAATTTAGGGAGAACTTTCAAAGTCAACGATCAGAGGCTTAAGCTGTGACGTCCCGACTTCCCAAGCCGGGTCGACACCATACATACTTGTACTTAACTTACTTGAAAATTTGAGACTAAATTTTTTTTTTTTTAAACATAATTATATAGATTATCTTGTAGGGAAAAACTTGTCATGCATGCATACCAAATTGAAAATACATTCTCATGTCTTCAAACTCCATACATACAATCAAACATAATTTACTTTTGAGATATATACATTTTAACTCAAAAGCGGTTGCGAAAAATTCTACGTAGTGGTATCCCACACTGCCCTTCACCTGTCGCATCGTCCGCATGGCCCACCACTTAAGCTGCAGGCTTCTTACCTACAGTATGAAATATACAATGAGCTTTCGCCCAGCAAGTACAAATATATCTCACAAAACATTTCAAGCATCTTAAAAACATGCCAATCATCATGTAACTTATGCATGAACCATTTATGATTGATTTGAATGTCATGGCATTCTTGTAAACATGGCATTCTTGAAAACATGGCATTTTTGTAAACATGGCATTTCTTGAAAACATAGCATTCTTGAAAACATGGCATTTCTTGTAACTTGGAATAACTTCTCATGGCATAACATGTCATAGCATAACTTAGCACATTACAGCATGGCATCACATATCATAGCATAACATAACATAGCATGTATACTTGAAAATAGTATTTACTATTTTCCATACTGTAGGTGAGGTCTGTACTTGCCTGATATGCTATGTTCCGGGTTTTGTTGCTTTAACTCAGATCGCAACTGCAGGTTACTTCCTGCTATTAAAAAGAACATAGGATAAGGATCCTATAAAATATTGGTGACATATCCAACATTCATGCACAATCTTAGTTATATGTCCCCCAATTATACACATGATATCTTATTGAGTTACATAGGGTAACCCTTGAGGTTGTCAAACTTAGTCAACCAAAGTCAACATTCTATGGGTCAAACTTGGGCTTTTGAGCCAAGCTTAGTAACTCGGGTATCCTTCCCGGTTACTATCCGTCATTGTCTTGTTACTTAACTTTGGCTTTTAAAATTCAATTTTGAGAATTTGGCCAAAAATCTTTTGTTTAACTTAAAAATTCGTGGTTTTCAAAGTGGAATTTTATAAAAATCATTAAGGGCTGAAAAATGCGTTTGGAACAGTTTTCACAGTCAAAACATTGGTGTTGGTGCAAAAATACAGTTTGTCTGCATTGTTTTAGAAAATCCTGTACAGGAATTTCCTCTTCCCTGTACAGTCTTTAGAAATCCGTGTCAGTTTAAAAATCCAATTTGAATTTCAAAAAGTTGTCTTCAAAAAAGTTTTAGCTCTTGAAAAATCCTAAAACTTTTGTGTTTTATGAAAAATTTAATTCGTACTCTAACATATTCATATTGCCGTTTGAACTCACCTGGCCGTGCATAAATCCTGGGCACGGTCAGGTTCGGTTTTTTATAAAAACGAAGGCCTTTGGAGCCTTATTTTTGAAAACTCTCCATGGTACCCCCTAGAAAAATCCCTTCTCTACAACTTTTATGCTTTACGTTTTACCTGATTCGGCCGCTAAGGGCCTAAAAATCATCTTTCCAGAAAACTAGCCAGTTTTACCCGAAAACTGGCAGTTTTGCTCTTAACTCGGTTTTACGTCCTAATACGTGCACACTACCTCAACCGCCCACAGCGAGAGCCTAATATCAATCATGCAGCGGTTTCTAACGCTCCATATCATCATTACATAAACATTCATTATATCAAACACTTGACATGCATAATCAAGCACAATCTTAACCATACTTGGGGACATATAACCTTAGCATGCAACCAAAGCATAAAATCATGCATGACTTAGTAAATAAAACTACCTAAACCATAAATTCAAGCACCAACCTAAAAATTCTAAACTAGGGCATAAAAATTAAATTGAGTTTATGCTCTTACATCCAATGCTTGAAATATACTTAAATTTCCCAACTTAAAGCTCAATTTAAAAGTTTTAGGGTTAGGGAGTTACCTTGGTGCAACACAAGGCTAAATTGGATCAAAAATTTTCTCCCCCCTTGGTTCCTCCACAACCTGCCACCCTAGGTGAAATGGGTACCAAAATTTTCAAATCTTTGGCTTGTGGTTCAAGCTAAAATCCGACCACCCTATTAGCTTGCTCTAGGGTTTATTTGTTATTATTTTTTTCTCTCTTGGCTTAGGTTCGGTTTTGGAGAGGGAGAGTGTGAGAGAAAATTTTGCAAGAATTTGGCTAGATTTTCCCAATTTTTAGTCCAAAAATCCGCCCTCCCCCCTCCCCCCCCCCTTGAGGTATTTATAGGTGAGGATTTGGGTCTCTTTGCAATTATTTTTGGTTCAACTTTTGCTCATAAATCCTTGGAGCAAAACTAATTGCACAAAATTTTGCTAAAAGACCCTCCAAGTGGCCGGCCATTAGGGTGCAAGGTGGCAAGAATTTGATTTTTTTCCCACAAAATTTTTCTTTAATTCATAAATGATGTCATAATTCCAAGCTTGGGTGATGTCATCATAAGGCCTTGTTTGGCTTGTTCCTTAATATGCAGTCCATTTTTAAGCTAACACAGATATTTCCAATACTGTGTTCACTAATACACAGTACAATTCAGTACTGTTATACTGAACTGCAGTCCAAAATTTATCTGTGTATTGTTGGACTATATAAAAATTTTTCTTTTTATTTAAAGCTATTTGGCCCTTGATACCCTATTTTAGGTGCTTGATTTATCTATGGTGGTTATAAATCTTAATTATACTATCTTGTCCGTAAAGACGGTTTTCATAGTATATTTCCCATACTGCTTATCGTATCACAGTACCGTCTTATCTTTGACTTTTCTGGTCAACCTTTGACTTTTTTGATCAAACTTTGACCAACATGAATTCATGAAATTTCGTCATGCCTTTTTCCTTAAAAGGCCTATTGTGGAGTCTCGTAGTTAATTTATCGATAACTCAACCCTGTACTGATAAAATTATGAATTTTTGTATTAGTATTCATAATTTTCATAAAATTGCACATAAACACATAGTACGAACTTTAGATTTCTTATATACAAGAAAATCATGAGTTCGTGAAAATTTTGGTCATTACATAAGCACTACTGGGGTGATGAGCTCAACTGTAAGAAAACCTCCATCTCGATACAGGATGCCTGAATGGCAGCACTGTCAAGCTAAGGACTCTAAAACAAGCGCTTGAGGGAGGCAACCCTATACTTTTATTTTTGAAATTACTTTTGATTTGTATTCTATTTATTCCTGTTACGCTTTGAGTTTTGAACAATTCTGGTGTTATGCAAGGATTGTGGTAGCAGAAAGAGGAAAACAAGATTCAAATTAAACAGGCTGTGCTTTAGTGGTTTTGCTGCAGAAAAATTATTTATCATGAAGAAATGATGCAGTAATTCGGTTAGCAGTGAGAATGCAGAAAGACTTCATGATGGTCTCAGGTGTTGAGGAGGAGAGCTGAAAAAATTAATAAAAAAAGAAGAAAAAAAAATAAAATAATTATAGCAATGAGCAAATAAAAAAATAAAATAATAATAATAATAATAATAATATGCAGAAAAAGAAAGAGGGCCACATGTCCTTATTAAATAAGGGAAAGTGACAAAAAGTAGGGTTACTTTCTCTTTATCTTCTTCGAAAAAAAACACCAGCATACCCCACTTTTTCTCCTCTGCGCCATAACCCAAAAGCAAAGGCCTAGCTGTGTTGATGAAGAACCGCTACCTTTCACCCCACGGCGTCGAAACCCAGCCGTTCACCTGCCTTCGCAGAGGTGCCCAGACCCACGATGTCCTCACCTCCCCACTAATCCGAGGACCCCAGCCACTCATTGCAGCATTGCCCAACTTCCATCACCATCTTCCTAAACGTCTGGGTCTCTTCCATTATTCCACATGACACATAAGTTTTACAGCGCCTCTCTTCTTACCGTGCCTTGCAATTTTGGGGGTGCCCGTTGTCATTCCACCGACAAATCCATCTTCGAGCATTACTCTATGTCACAATGGTACGCACAAAGAAAGTGGCCCATAAGATGGCATGGAGGAGGCCAAAAGCTACCACAACAAGCTATCGAACGTTTCAATCCGAAAAAGTTAAGGACAGGTATGAAAAATTCATTTCTAAACAATCATTTTTCCCTGAGAAAGGATTTCTGTAGCAAGAAACCCCTACTATGGGGTATGATGAATTTATACACTCAGTGATTACTAATCACAAGTGGAGACAATTTTGGTCCCACCCCATTGCTGCTTTTGTGCCGATAATTCGGGACTTTTGCGTCCATCTCAAGGAGGAATGGCAAAAGACAGTGTATGTTCACAGTGTGAAGATGCCGCTTGACAAGGACACCATTAACAGGTTTTAAGGTTTAGAGGGTGCTGAAGATTGGCATACAGAGTTCAGCGAAAATGCTGATGAGACAGAATTTCAAAGTATGCTGGAACATATCTGTGTTGAGGGGACCGCCTGGAACATTTCTGCCCAAGGAGTAATGACAATTCCAAGGAACAATCTTACACCACAATTCAAGGTGTGGTATTATTTTCTTAAGACTCGTCTAATGCTGTCCACGCACATTCAGACGATGTCAAAAGATCGAGTGTTGCTGTTGGAGTCCACGCACGTTCAGACTTAGGTGATTCAAAGATGCTTAGCTATAGTCTCACACACACACCTATAGAGGAACAACATTTGGGAGTGGGCTTATAAAGGTTGAAACTGATATTTAACGAGAGATGATTTTGAAAATGAGTTGGGAATTAATAAGCATTTTGAGAATGGACAATCAACTTGTTTAGCAACCAAAGTAATTTTCTATTTTTTGTATTAAGTCTTTTTGTGTATTTCATCTTGTGTTGTTGTGGCATTACTCAAGGACGAGCAATGCCTCAAGTTTGGGAGTGTGATAACTCTATGAAATATAGTTATTTATCATGCTTTTAGGCTTAGTAGTTGTCAATGTTTCAAGGTAAAGTGCCTCAGATTTTAGTAATTTACATAATATTAGGTAGTTTTTCTTTAGCTGAAAAAGGTTGATAATTGTGGAAAACTCTAGTCCTAATCATGAACTCAGTCTTCAATTTTAATAAAAAAAAAATGTTAATTATGTGCTTTGCCATTCAGGAGGTCCGAGTGAAAAATTGGTGAAGGCCCGCTGGAAAAGCGTAGGCAATGAAATGAGAAGCTAAAATACACCTGATGCTATAGCAATACTGCAGTAGCGAAGAAGCAGCCAAAAGCGCACGCTGACGCTATTCTTTATTTACAACTGGTAGTTGGTTCACTTACCGACTTTGTAAGATTAGGATAGTTGTATCTAAGGCGGCCACCAGCCTTGGCTATTCGAGGAACACGTGTAACTAGGGTACCTCAACTGGCCCTAATATAAAAGGTTAAAGAAAGGACTGTACAAGGGGGAAAAGGCAGACGCACAAATTCGGAAAAACAAACTATGAGAGGAAAGAAAAAGAAGGAGGTACAACACCAGGACAAAAGGGAGAGAGATCTAAAATTTCAGAGGCGAGCAGTACAATACAGCCTTGGACTATTGGTTGTACAAAGAGACGCATGATAGCACGCACACTCAACTCAGGATTTTCTAATTTTAGCTCACCCAATCCTTTTGGATTTTCTTCGTTTTCTCTCTGCAAACCATGAACCCACTGGTTGCGATTGTTATTTTCAATTTCGTTGAATTGAGCATGAACTAAATTTCTTTAGCTAGGATTATTGATGGATCCGAAGTTGAAGTGAAGATTTAATTGTTATTTTGATTGCTTGGTAATTTTCATCCTATTTATTCAAGTGTGCTGCTTGTTTATTCTCTATTGATTGACTAGCCATCAGTTGATGGAGAACATAAACTAAAATTAATTCTGGGAAGGTTGGTTTTAGTTAGATCTAACTTGGATAATACAAGTGAATAGTATATGAATATATTATTGCCTTGTATAACCCAGTAAAATTGGTGCTTAACTTTGGGTTTTGAAAACTGAAACACATAGGAATATGTTGATTTTGGCTTAAGGAACTGAATGCATAAATTATTCGTAAGAGGATTATGCGAAATTTTAGGTTGACTGGATTAATTTTGCTATAGCATTACTACAGCATTCGCAGTTAGATTTGCAACTGAGGGAAAATCAGTAATTCTAGCTTTACATCCATCATCGATTCACAGCCTGTAGCTTAAATCTTGCTAAGTTTTGCCTTTTGTTTGCATTTTAATCACACCCATTTATTTTCATCATTTATTACAAATTTTAATACTTAATTCACTCTTCGAATTATTTTTGAACATTTGGTTTCCGTAATTAATTTTTAGTAATTCAATCCCTGTGGAGACGATAATTTACTCACTACTACATTACTTGTTCGATTACGTACACTTGCGTAGCTTTATTTGCACACATAGTTTTTTGGCGAACATTAGACTATATCTGCAATAATTAAGTAAATAGTTAACTAGTGGAAAATTTATTTAATTTAAGTGAGTGGAAATTAATCATCTGAATTAATTAACCAATGGGTAAGTTAATTTAATTCAAGTCTGCTTTGTGTTATTGGAATAAAAATGATTTTGGTAATATTGTGTTCGATGTAAATTTGTTGCGAAGGGAGATCCCCATCTCTAGTATCAATGATGACCTTTTTATAAGAGATGCATATTGTTGGATGATTTATTTTTTCCTTTTTATAATTTTGTAATATTTTGGATTTATGCATTTTTTGTTAATAGCACTTTTTTGTTTGAGAATATGATCTGATGATGTTTTTTTTTTTTTAAATTAACTTTTGTAGTTTGTTTTAGCTTTTAATTTATGCGGATTTCAAGTAATTTTGTCTTTCAATCTAGTTATTTGTGTTGACCGGTAGCCGACTTATTGGTCATTGTGTTGAAGATAAAGTAATATGATACATTAACTTTGTTAATCTACCAGATTATGCTCGGAGCTAGAGAGGACCAATTATTTTTTTTAAATTAGAAAGAATATTCTCCGACAATCGGAGATAGAAATGACCGATCATATTTTAATAGATTATCAAAAGTAATCTAGCACAATACTTCCCGGCGACTTTAATCGGAGTTAACCAATTACTTTGCGTAGAAAATTAAAAATATTATAATAGATTGTCAAATAATTTACTATAAAAGTCCCCGGTGATCATTTTTCACAGAGAGATACTAATACAGTCAATGGCCAATGTTGATTCCCATGATATCTAGTGGATTCCCGGTAGCAATCTACCATATTACCTTCATGGCTGGCGATGATAGATTCAATAAGGCACAACGTGTGAACAATTTGACTTATCTAATCGGATGGTAAAAATCCTAAGCTCCTAAAACTAGAGGAATAATCCAGAACTATGTTTTTTTTGTTTACCTTATAGTTACGGTACATAACGTATCGGACGGTAAAAATCCTAAGCGCCTAAAACTGGAGGAATAATCCAGAACTGTCTTTTTCGCCCTTAATTGTGTAATGTCATTAGGCATGAAATGTGGAACATGGTTGTTCGTAGGATTTTTGTTCAAATGAAAATGACATGAAAGGAAAATGCAACCACACGTACATCGGTATAAAGCTATCTACCTTCCACACAAAAAAAAAAAAAAAAAAAAAAAAAAACAGAGAGAGAGAATGATGTGTCACATAGATAAAAGATGAATAATTAGGATTTATTCTTAGAAAATCCAAAGGTGGAAGATTGATCAAGAATTATGCTTAGGTTTCAAATCAATGGTGTAGATTTTATGTTAAGGATCCTTGGCAAATCAATGGCCAAGCTTTGGATGATAAGTGACCAATGAGAGCTTAAGGTAAGAATTAGTATGATGGAAGATCCAATGGATGAGAATAAGGATGACAACCTTTGATCAATGGTGGAAAAATTGGAAGAAAGAAAAACAAAATAAAAATGGGAAAAACCAAAGGGGGATCCGGATTTTGTGATCAAAAGCAAGAAGAAATTTGAATAAATGATGAAAAAAAAAAAAAAAAGGTGGTACATGCATGCAACCTCATGTAAGAGATGGCATGGTTTGTTTTGGCAATATTTCACAAAGAAGAGACAAGTGAAAGTTACCCCTTGTCTCAACTTTGTTGAACAAAATTTTCAACACAACTTCTCCCTTAAGTGGCGGCAATGCAAGGGGAGAATCAGCTAAAAATTTTCCATTTTTACCCCTCAAAATACAGCCCCTTTAAAGCAAATGTTGACTAAAAACAAGCCCCCAACATCTCATTTTATTCTCACACAAGTTAAGCTCAAAAAAATCCTAGCTTCTCTAGCCACCACCAACACTATTCTCCATCTCCCAACATCCCTATAGCACCCTCCTCCCTCCATTTTCAAGCTCCAAGCAACCCCGTTACCAAGTTCGAAGAAGTGTGAAGCGGAGTTAGAGGACGCATTGCTAGAGGTAAACTAGTGGTATTCTTTGTGTTTTAGTCATTTTTGGAGAATTAAAGCATGATGTTTAGTAAGAATCTTAATGTTAGAGTTCTTATTACCTAGGAAAAGGCTTTGAGAAGAACTTTGGAGGTCCAAGATCTTAACGGATCCACGGAGCATTTCGGTAAGATCTACGAACTTTGTTGGAGCTTTTAGATGTTGTGGTAATATGGCATGCATTAGAAACTATGATATGAAAAATAAATTACATGATAAGATTCTACAGAGGATAAGCTTCATTTTAGGCTTTGGAATCACTTAGTTTGCTTTTGTATGTCTAAAGTTATGTGCATTTGAAGTTGTGACACAAAACTAGAGCGAAAAGGAATCTCTAGGGTACAGTCTAGCCACGGGTTTTATGTACTCCGAACTCTTTAGTCTCAAAATTTTGGATTATAAGTTTTAAATTTAAAAACTAGATTCTTTAAGCTTTCCAACAAAGTATCATGCAATTCAAACGGATAAATGTGTAGTTTTTGGTGAATTTTACAAGTTTGTACTATGAACCGAGAGTTTTTGTTTGAACCTTGTACCAGACACGGGTTTTGTATATTTTTTGTTAGTTAACCATAATGTTTTACAAACTGTTCTTAGTGTATAAACTAAACACCGTAAGCTTTCTAATGACATATCTTTTGCTAATAAGGCACAATGTGTTAATAATTTGACTTATCTAATTGGACGGTAAAAATCGTAAGCTCCTAAATCTGGAGGAATAATCCAGAACTGTGTCTTTTTTGCCCTTAAATCTGTAATTTTATTAGACATGAAACGTGGGACATGGTTGTTCGTAGGATTTTTGTTCAAATGAAAATGACATGAAAGGAAAATGCAACTACACGTACATCGATATCTTTTTGTGTGGTGCACGGACATGCACGTTATGTACCGTAACTAAAACGTAAACCAAGTCATGTAGCATATATAGCTATCTAGCTTCAAAAAAAAACAAAACAAAACAAAACAAAAACAAAATAAAAAAAAAAAAAAAAAAGAGAGAGAGAGAATGATATAGGGTTAGACATGAAATTATCGTTAGATTATATATATGTATTAATTAATTAATGTTATTTTGTAGAAAAGTTTGTTGAATTTAAGTGAGACAAAACCTATATATCCAGTCACTTACCCAAATAGAGAGATATCTATCTCCTAAAAAAGACAATTTTTTTTTTCCCTTGAAAAAAATGTATGAGATCATCATTTTTTAACATGTCGCTCGTTAGTTTTAGAGAATTAATTAATGGCTCTTAAAGAAAATATCAAATTTCTAAGATTAAAGTTAACTTTGAGAATGTATAATTAAACCTAAATAAAAACAAAACAAATTAATGATATATTCACGTCGCGGCTCAAAGATAAAGGGGTAAGATGAAATTTAAACAGTGATCATATAATTTGACTATATAATAAATGCCTAGGAGTGGTCGGATATGGTGAAAGAGACAGCAAAGTGAATGTTTACAATTACAACTTTCTAATTAAGTGAGGTCATGTACTTCTAGCTGGTATATTTAAAACCTTTCAAGGTTTATGGAGGTCAAAAGCATATGAATTATCATAAGAAAAGTTATGAATACTACATAATTTAGCAAAGATTTTGTCCCAATATTTAAAATGAAATCTATAGTTTAAATCTATATTATCACATTTATAGGAAGACTTATTAAAATTATTTATGGAGACTTTTGTGTGTGTGTGTGTGAAATAGAAATTATTTAAATGAATTGAAGTTTCTGGCGGGTGCTTCCAATCAAATATGATGACAAAAAGTAACAATTTGGCACGTTGTGGTTTTTCTGATTGTGAGTTTTAATCATTTTTTTTTTTTTAATAATAATCTTGCCCCTATTTATGCTTTAAATTGTCAATTTTTCCTTTTACCTAATTTTCTTACAGAATTAAGAAAAATTATTATTTAGAGGAGAAAATTAAACAAATATATTAAGAATATAGTTAATCTAAATACATAATATATATATATATATATATATAAAGAGTTATCAAAATATGCTGACGATAGACTGGCGAGAAGAGAGTGCAATTTGATGTGCTCGACAAAGTGGAAGAGAGGGACGAGAGAGACGGGGACGGAGATAGAGGGGGAAGATAGGCAGAGAGGAGATAGAGTGGGGGCAGTGAAGAGAGAGAGAGGTGCAGTAAAGAGAGACAGAGGTTAAAAAGTGTATTAGGATTTGTTGTAAGGTAATGAGGGTATTTTAATCATTTTAATCGACAGTCAAATGAAGAAAAGAAAGTCAACGATCAAACTTCCAAACTAACATTAAAAGAGGACATGAAAAAAGAGTTTGTGCATTTGAAAGGCTATTTAAGCAATTTTCTCGATAAGATTTTATTTAAGTAGTTTGTATTTTAATATGCTTATTTCAATTCCAAATTTTGGAATGAATCTACGAGAGTAAGGCAACAATGGGTCAAATTCTATTTCCGTTCTCAACATCTGATATTTTCATACTTAGTTGGTCGGATTGTGGAAACTTTTAATTTGATTATCAATCTGAAAGTTTTAAGTTGATTTGCAGATTTATAAAGGCATGCGTGCTTTCCTATTATCACTAGCAAAAATTGTGGATTACACGACGGTTATTTACCGTCGTGTAAAGTTTACACGATAGTTAGACAACCGTCGTGTAATCCAGTATCGTGGAAAATACCACGACGGTTTCATAACCGTTGTGGTATCTCAATATTACACGATGGTTCACACCGTCGTTAAATCAAGAAATACAGTAGCAAATGCCGTAAATTGGTTTTTGCACGAATTCCAAAGCATGAAATTTAGAAATTTTGAAAATTTTCGGAGGATTACACGACGGTTTTGCTCAAAACTGTCGTGTAATCCTTTTTTTTTTTTTTTGAAATGCTGCTAGATTACACGACGGTATTGATCCGTCGTGTAATCCACCGGATTACACGATGGTTCCAACAAAACCGTCGTGTAATCCTTTGTTTACACGACGATTTTGTCAAAACCGTCGTATAATCCTGTTTAAGACGATGATTTCATAAAAACCGTCGTGTATTTTCCGTCGTGTGAGCCAACTTTTGTAGTAGTGTATAATTGAATATGTTTCTTTATTTTTTATTTTTTATTTGATATAGTGTTGGAAAGATCACTCTTTTTGTTCATATTGATTATTGCCCAAAAGACCAAATTATATTGTTTGGACTATCTTTGAGGTCAGGTGAAACATTTTGGGAACCAGTGGCTGTTGAACAAATAGCAAATTAAGTTAAAAGTGACCACAAAGTTATCACTTGGCATGTGAAGCAAGCAACAAAACTTTCTTTTACAATGTATACAATTTTGTATTTTTATATAGATGTAAGCTTAAATATAAATATATTTATACATCTATGTATATACATATCTATACATGTACGAAAGTGTGTCAAAAGACATTTTGACGCTGCTATTATGAGAATCATTTTTTTTTTTTCTAAAATATTTCAGTTCACCAGATTGTCTCTCATCTACCCATGAATTCAGCAACAATTCGAAAAGCTGACCTATTCCAAAATCTTTGTATCTCCACTTATTTTAAACTCCCCGAAATATTTAATCAAAGAAAACATATTTATTTGTTTGATTTTTTTTCTGTTACTTTTTTTGTTATTTATAATTAGTATTTTTAATAATTTAAAATATTGTAGCTTTATAGTAATATTAAATAAATATATGTTTTTGGAGTTAATGCTTAGACTTTTTTAGAAACTCTATTTCCTATAGAAGGAAAAGTTAACAGAAAAATAAAGTATAGCTTACTAGGTATTGATTGAACCAAGACTATTCATAAATTCATAATGGAATTAATTGCATACCGATTCCAAACAAAAAATTAATGTTATGCTAAAATTCTATTTAAAACGATTTGGTAGAAGGCCGCATGCGACTTGAAAGATATGATCAATTGTGAATTCTTGCATCCACCATTTTATATTATTTTCTTTACTTTTTCTTCTCTTTCTACATATATGATCTATATCTATATAGTTGCCACATATTAAAAGAGCAAATGACACTTTGTTATTTATCCACACCTCCAAGGGCACATGGTTAAAGCCACAGGGCACATGGTTAAAGCCACACAGGAAAATAGTAGAACTAGACACTTGGTTTTTACTTTTTAGTGGACAAGACTTATTCGGATTCACATATTGACCCAACAACTTCCAAGATTTTTCTCGAAATTGCACAAAGAGGAAGGTCTCCATTAATATGAAGAGTGAGCGAGGTCTTTAAGTTAAATTTCTTGTTTGATCAGCTAATTTGAAGCGAAAAAAACTAGAGGAGGGCAATTGATACTATCTTCATCTGCCGGTAAGCAAAGTCCTTCCCCAAACAAATTCTAGGACCAGCCTGCAATATTATTTAAAATGCAAATTTATGTTACAAGTAATTATATGTATACATATTAGCTAATATTTCAAGTAGAAATTCGTGTTTACATTACTACGACACAATCTTTCATTTGGTTTTCCATGGTGTTTAAATTATTAACATGGTGATAGTTTCGATTTTAAACTTTTTTATTTTAGCTGATAAGTCCTTGAACTTCATCTTTATTTATGTTTTGACCATTGTTTAAAAATTTCTAATATTTAATGTAGAAATAACATGCCTATCGTGATGTAACTTGACATTTATGAAATAAGTCACGTAATGTGTTAAACATAATTTTCATTGAAAATTAAAACATTTTTCCTTCACCTTAATTTTTATATGATGAGCACTGTCACGGTAAGCTCGGTTAATTAGTTTGAGAAATCTATAGTCACTTTTAGTGCTAACGAGTTTAATACCCGTGCGTTGCACGGGAAAGAAAAAATAATTTCTTGAAATCGAAACTGAACTGTTGACGATCATGGTAGTCCATCTGAGAATGACCGAAAGAAAATGCGCTGATAGTATCAGTTAAAAACTTTTAAAGTGGAAATTAGCTTTGCTGTAAAAATTCTCATGCAAGCAATTGCAAATGTTCTGCAAGGTCAAGAATTTGAGAACTCCTAAGAGGTGTTAAGAGTGTTGGATGTCATATTAAGGCAATATGTATGCAGGTTGTGGGTGATTGTGTTTTATCTTTTGGATTTTAGGTTTTTTGTTTTATTATTGTATTTGTTTCTTTTTTTTGCAAAAAAGTTGTTTTTGTTTAAAAAAGAAAATCAAAAAAATAAAAATTAAATTTTTGTTAGGTTATATATATGTAAAAAGAAAAAAGGGAATTTTTAGTATAGAAAAAAAAATGGATGAAAAAATGCATTTAAAATGTTAAAAAAAGGAGTATTTAAAACTGTTGACGGTCATGGTAGTCAATCTGAGAATGATCGAAAGAAAATGCGTTGATAGTATCAGTTAAAAACTTTTAAAGTGAAAATTAGCTTTGTTGCAAAAATTCTCATGCAAGCAATTGTAAATGCTCTGCGAGGTCAAGAATCTAAAAACAAAATACAAATTTATTAAAAAAAAATCAATATAGATTAATAAAAAAGCCTAATTTACTAAAATGTTAAATAATGGTACTCTTTTTTTTTTTTTTTTTTTTTTTTTTTTAACAACACATCCATTTTTTAACAGGTTTAATATATTTGACAAAATTTACATTGACTAAATTAAATGATGAATAATTAACTTATGCTAATTAATCAATAAACAATCTATAGGGGAAATAAATTTATCCATACAAATAAAAATTATCAAATTACATAATAAAAAACTTAAACCATACAATAAAATTACGATACTTTCTAATGATATAACTATTTAAATACAGAAATCCTTATAACAATTTAAATATTACAACAATATACTGAAAAAAAAAAAAAAAAAAAAAAAGAGGTCCCCGGGTAATAGCCAAAAAAAAAAAAAAGGAGAGGGAAAAAATCAAACTATACAACAACAAATTAAATAGGAATAATAACAATCGTAAAACATCATAGAAAAACAAAAAATTATATATACAGTACACTTTATATATATACTAACTTAAAGATAGACTAATATATATAAATATACATAAACATATATACTACAAAAAATAATAGAAATTTTTTTTAAATATTTTAGACTATGCTCAGATCACAGTGATATTATCTATTAATCATAGGCATAATACAATTCAACATCATCTTTTACAGCTGCCAAGTATGATGTTTGGGAATGTGTCCCAAAAAAAAAAAAAAAAAAAAAAGAAAAAACAGAGAGAGGGCCAAATCTTACAAACGTTTTTACCAAACAGAGAAGGCAAATAGGATAGGAAAAATATTTATTATACATAAAAAGAATGAAAAAGTTTTATAATATTACAATAATATGAAGACAGTATTATATAATGAATACCATTATAGGATGACAAAAACAAATTGAACACAAAGTGCCAAACACCCACAGCAACCCTGAAGATAGTCAAACAGTATATGCAATCAATAATACCTTATTCAGCACCATATACCAAATTAGGGAGAAAATTTGGTATATGCATTATTATATAGTTAAATAAAGATCATCATAGCATATAAAAACTGTTATCCAAAACTTTTTGTTAAAAATATTTACACCAATAAATTTCGGAAATTAGAATAGGAGAAGGGAAAGAAAAAAAAACATAGGGAAAGGAACACAATAGAAAACAGTTAAGTTATCACATAAAAAAAAAAAAAGGCAGGAAAACAAAAAACAGAGAGGCAAAGAACGGAAGGGAGGAAAAAAATAAATCTGTTTATAGTATTATGATGATAATAATAAACATATTGGTATAAGAAAGAAATCAATAGAAAAACCAAAAACACAAACTATTAACAATATATAGAATAAAAACACCAACCAAGACTAACGAAAAGCCTTAAATAAACATAGTACCTGGATAGCAAAACAGAGCAGCTTTGGACAGAAGCCAATTAAGATTCAAAGCAAAGCACTTAAGAGGAGAGAATTTCAGAGGAGCATTAATGGTGAAGGAAACGGGTGAAACAATCAATGAGCAAATTTTGTTTATATAACAAAGCAAAGTAACAAAAAAGAGTCGATGCAAGAGACGGTAGGGAAATCGTTTGGAGATAACAGATAAGAAAAAAAAAGTTTACATTAATTAGTTGCATTAATGACAGAAGTGCAGCCGAAAAAAAAGTTCAGTCAAAATAATGATGAATAGTAATCTACAGGACGCTAACAAATCACAAAATAACAACAAAAAAAATATATATATACAATCAATAAAAATCAAAGACAGGTTTTAGAAACTGTAATCATAAGCATATAACTAAACATTTTAACAATTCGTTCGAATCTAACTATAGCATTATGTACCACAATAACTGAATTTTTCACCAAACACTTATAACAGAGATAAAATTCATGATAACAGAACATCACAGACACTAAACTAATTATACCAGAATTGCAAACAAAATCAGGAAAACAAAGAAAATCAACAAAATATTACCAAAAAATTCATGATAGCAGAACATCACAGACACTAAACTAATTATACCATAATTGCAAACAAAATCAGTAAAACAAAGAAAATCAACAAAATATTACCCGGGGAGAAAAAAGGCAAAAAAATTACACATTTAGAAATCAAGAAATCGAAAATCCACAATGTTCCTCTCGAGACATCAATTTGTCCATTTTCCCAGCATTATCATCCGAAGCTGCAAAAAACCATTCAAAAAAGAAATGAACAAAAAGAAAATATGTGAAACAATACCGAAGTCAAAGGAACCGAAAAAAAAAAAAGGGGAAAAAAATTCAACATACCCAATATTTTGTTTACGTTTTTTACTCTGCCTTTGTATCCAAAAATGACAAAAACAGATCAAAAATCACTCGTAATAAGAAAAACCAAAAAAGTTTCAAGAGTAGACATGTAACGACCCGCCTAGCACGGACCGTTACCGTACATACATACATACTTAACTTGTTTTACATACTTATTTATTTAACAAATATAGTGGAGATTTTTTTTTTTTTTTTCTACTACAGGAGTACTTGTTTGGAATAATATAACATAAAATATTAAACATAAATTTACGGAAGACGTAGCGGCTTATCCCTTCTTGCACAGTTGCCCCCGCCAACTCCACCATTTTGTATCAACAAGCGCCAGTAAGTTGCTTACCTACAGCATATACATAAGGCGTGAGCTTTCGCTCAGCAAGTACAACTATTTAACCGCAACATAAATAACTATAAACTTAGCACAGCCTATCATAACACATTCTAATTATGCATGATTCAATTATGCTTTATTATGCTTATTTTATCATGCTCTCTTAACATACTTTCATTCCTTAACTTGCTTATGGGCCCCTTATCATGAGTGACCGTACCGGGCGCGCAACTATGGAGTGGTTGGGGCGGCCAATCCATTTCCAACTCAACCCACAGTTCTACCCGACCTTGGACGGGTCGGTACGTCACAGGCAAGCTCGCTTGCCATTATACTTATTTGTCATCTTGACCTTGTTCTTATTATTTGTGAACATGCTTCATGATGTCACATGAATATAACTTGTAATTATTTCTCAGTCATGCTATCTACTTGATATAGTAAATCATAGCACATAACATACATTGCATCATACATCATGTTACAACCAAAAATGCCTATGCTGTAGGCGGAGTTGCACTTACCTCTCTCACTATGTCCCTCTTGAGGCTGTTCTCTTACTGGGCACAGCTGCAGGCCTTTTCCTGCTTGAATAGGGACTTAGGTAAGAGTCTAATTCTTATTATGCAATGTTGGTGTCCTAACCAACATGCCAATGAAATTCTAGTTGTATGTCCCCTAGTACTAGATATCTGATTTGGTCACAAAATAGCCATTTAACTGCTTGGAAATAATTATTCTTTAATTATTTCTTAAGAGATTACATTGGATAATTTCTTGGGCTAGATTCTTGACAAAATGTTAGGTTTCCTCAAAACCTTGGCTTGATTACAAATTCTGTCCATTTTCTTATCTTTTTACTATTTAAGAAATTTAGCTTTAAATCTCTTTAATATTTTTGTAACCATTTCAAATCTTCAAAACAAATCTTTATAAAGGTCATTTAAGATTGAGAACTGCCTTTGGGACAGTTTTAAGCAAAAATACAGTTTTTCGAAAACTGTTTGTAAAACTCATGTGCAGGAATTTTCGGTTCCCTGCACATTCTTCATAAAACAATACCAGTTTATAAATCCATTTGGAATTTGAAAAACTTTTCTTCACCAAAGTTGTAGCTCTCGAAAAATTCTAAAACTTTCATGTTTTACAAAAAATCCAGTTCTGCTTATATTTGCGTCAGTTTTTGTTTGAAGCTGGCTGACCCTGAAAACTGGGTCTGGGCAGACCAGCCACGGATTTTTGTAAAAACGGAGACCATTGGAGCCTTATTTTTGGATTCTTCCCACGCTGTCTTCTAGGAAAAATCGTTCCGAGCAACTTTCATGTTTTACAAATTACCCAATTCATCCTCTAAGGGCCTCTAATTTTACTTTCCCGAAACTGACCAGTTTCGAATCCGAATTGGCAGTTTTGGTTGTTAAGTCCGGTTTACGTCCTATTTCGTAGAATCTACCTCGACCGATCACTTCGGGAGTCTATATGGCAACACACAGCGCTTCTAACGTCCCATATGAACCCATAAACTGTCCAATTGGATCCATGCAAACCAAATACAAAAGCCCTAAGCCTAAGTTTGCATTAACCCTAACTTTGCTCCTTAAATTGGCAAGCTTCAAGCATTGCCCTAGGGCAGATTTTCTGACCAAATTAGAGGACATACAACCTTAAGCATTCAATCATGGAAATCAATCATAAACAAGCAAAATAATGCAAGAATTTAAACCATTCACCCCTAGATCTACAAATCAAGCACATACCACCAAACTTAGGGCATAAAATAGAGATTGGACTTATGTCCTTACACCCAAATTGAACTACCTCTTATCTTTAAATTTGAACTCAAATGAGAGAGTTAGGGCTTATAAAGTTTTACCTTAGACCAAAGTCAAGTTTGGTCACAAAATTCCTTCCTTCCCCCTAGCTCCCTTGACTCACGGCCACACCACCAAATGGCACCCAAAATTTTTTTGTTGGTTTCCTTGGTTGCTCCTCTCCAAGCCGAACTCTTCACCAAAGTTTGGCCCCAAAAATTTCAGCTTTCCTTTCTCCCTTTCTCCCTCGGCTTCACACCCCAAAAGACCTAAAAATTTTCTAAACTTCCCTTGGTTTTTCCCCTAGAGCAAAACCGAACCCTTAGGAACAAAAGCCCCAAGAAAATTTCTGATTTTCCTTCCTCTTTCTCTCTTCCTTGGCTGCTGATTTTCAAGAAGAAAATTGGCAAGAACCTCCCCAAATTTTTGAATAAAATGAATAGGCTCAAGGGGTATTTATAGGGGTTGAAGAACTTTGCTTATTTGTGAAATTTACCCCAAAATTTTTAATATTTGGTTGATAACCCCATGAGGTGGCCGGCCAATGGAGCCTTCTAGAGCCAAAAATTCTTTCCAAATTTTTATTAATTCCTTAATGAGATCATAATTCAAAAAGTAGGTGATGTAATCACCTTTAGAACTTGTTTGGCTTTTTCCTTAATAAACAGTCCATATTCATGCTAACACAGATATTTTCAATACTGTTAACTTATTAATAACAGTATTTTGTCACTAAACTGCAGTCCAAAATTTATCTGTGTAAAATTTGAATGTATAAAATTTTTTTTTAAAATTTGAAGCTCTTTGTCCTAAGATACCCTAATTTATGTGCTTGATTTTTCTAGGGTGTTATTAAATCTTAATCTTATCATCTTGTCTGAAAAATGATTTTTCGCAGTATATTTTCCATACTGCTTGTCCATAAAACAGTATCATCATATGGTTGACTTTTCTGGTCAACCCTTGACTTTTTGGGTCAACTTTGACTTTTTAGGTCAAACTTTGACCACCATGCAAGGCCATGCAAACGTGAAATTTTTCTATCCCTTTTTCTTAAAATGATACTTACTTAGTTCAGCAATCATTTTGTTAAGTCTCATAGTATCGTGAGATCTTATAATTTTAAATAAAAACCTTGTTTCAGGTTTTTCATAAATACTTTTAAAACATAACTCAAGTTTCTTTACAAAAGAACGTAAGGTCGTAAAAATTTAGTTATTACAAGACAGCCAAAGGCAAATCTGATAAGAACGGGAAAAGACTAAAAAAAATCAACAATGAAACCAAAGACAACATACCAAACACTAAAACCTATACCTGCACCACAAAAAACCTGCACAATACAAACCAAAAAAAAGAGGGAAAAAAATGTGCGGGAAAAAAAAAAAAAAAAGCTTTCCGAAAGCAAATAATCCATAATCTGAAAAAAAAAAATTACATCTTCACCACAAAAACTATGTACAGAGAACAGAACAACCGGAAAAAATCCTACAATAAAAAATTAGGGACCCAAAACCAAAAACCAAAATCAGAACCCAAAAAAAAAAAAAAAATCTAAGGAAACCAACAATGAAACACAAAACAACGCAATAAAGATTACAATGTACACATTCAACATAAAAAGCATTCCCTCCACCAAAACAAAAAAAAAACAAAAAACCAGGCAGTAGCAACAGAGAAGGAGATATTAGGATTTTGAGGGGAAAAAGGCAGGAACTTGAAGAAAAAGAAGAGAGAGAGAGAGCGGCATTTGAGCTTGAAGAAAAAGAAGAGAGAGAGGGAGCGGCATTTGAGGGGAAAAAGGCAGGAACTTGAAGAAAAGAAGAGAGAGAGAGAGAGCGGGCAGAGACAGAGAGTGAAAAGGGTAGAGAGAGAGAGAGGCACAACATAATTTTTGAGCTTGAAGAAAAAGAAGAGAGAGAGGGAGCGGCATTTGAGGGGAAAAAGGCAGAAACTTGAAGAAAAAGAAGAGAGAGAGAGAGCGGCAGAGACAGAGAGTGAAAAAGGTAGAGAGAGAGAGAGAGGCACAACATAAGTGTAGAAAGAAACAGCTAGTAACCACTCAATGGGCGGCAGAGGGAAGGGAATATTGGGGTTTTGGGGGCAAAAAGGTCCACGCACTGTGGACAGATGCTCATTAGGCAACCCAATGAGGGCAAAAACGTCCTAACACTTAGCAATGGCAAAACCGGCCATTCCCTGTGGGCAGCCCAACCGGCAGAGGGGTGAGGAAGGGCAGAAACGTCATTCCACTGTAGCAACCGAAAAGTCACATGGACAGAGGGGCAAAACCGGCATAGTACTGTAGAAGGAATAGTGAAATTCACCTTTCCTTTAGTATTATAGTATAATTTAGAGACTAATAAAAACAAAAAAAGAGAAAAGAAAAAGAAAAAAAAGCCAAGCGGTCTCGATGAAGAAATACGTACATGAAATGCAACGAATTTGAATGGTGATTGTGGTTGGAAAACTCCATTATGGAGCCATCTTTCAGGTCGGAAAATCTCTGCATCTTCACCCCAAATGTAAGGCATTCTGCCCATGGCATATGAGGCATAGAACACTTCGTCACCTTTCTTCACTCTAAAGCCATTAGGAAGAATGTCTTCTACATCTGCACATCTCCCATCCTATCCAAAGCCCATGGAAGACATTAATTGTGCACAAAAGCTTAATGTTACACACCGACCTTTAGGACTTCATTCCTTTTTTCTTTTTAACAGTGTGAAGTTTGACTCCTTTTTATTAAAGAAAATAAAAACAATTTTCGAGTTCCAAACCTGACATGCCGAGCTAGCCCCAATAGGGTTGTTCTCATTACATTCATCTTAGTACAATTTATAACAAAATAATTAAGATAATGTTCAATGGGTGGTGGCTTGCTGTTACTTGTCTAGATTTAGTATTGCCGAGTGATAATGTTCTCATTACATTCATCAATAGTACTGATATTGGCACCACCATCCAATTTGCCACAAAAAGCATCTCTTATTTGTTGTTCAACTTTTTCGTGCACTAAATGGTGTTTGCACAGCATGTAGAAGAACCATGAGAGAGTACCTGCAGAGGTGTCTTTGCCAGCAATCATGAAACTCAAAACAATGTCTCTCGAATACTTGTCATTCACTTTCTTTGGATCCTTCTCACTCTCTATTATAAACCTTGAGAGTATCCTCCTTGGCTTTATTCTTTTAAAAACCACAAGTCAACCATCCAATGAGATTTTTCTCCAAGCATTAAGTAATGTAAAATAAAATAAATAAATAATCATGTAGAGACACATACTCTCATGAGTGACGAACATACCTATATTTAAATTTAAGAATTTTGATTTTTATTCCTAAAATTTTTAATTGTGCCTCTATTTTATAAGAAAAATTATCTTAACATTAATACTCATTAGTCATTGAAATTCATAACTTATGTTCCCTTCTGTTTTTAAAAATAAAAAATCATCTCTAATTTTTTTCATGGTGCTCCAACTATATATATATATATATATATATATATGGCTTCGGCACTTACTCTCAATGTTTTTTTAACCTCTTATTTGCTAGGAGTTGAGGTTAGAATACAAGTCATGACATGTAGGTACTATTTCTTTCTTTCTTTCTTTAATGCCTTATTGTGTTAGGATATGTGTCCTATGATATAAGACAGTTGATATGTATTTATTAAATTTGTTTCAATTAGGGATTTTAAATTATTTCACTATGTTTTCAGTTATGTCCTATTTATTTTCAAATGTTTATTATTTGCAACTAAACAAATATGCTAGACTACTATATACCGAAACGAATTGTATATAAATCCGGATACTATGTGGAGAGATACAATTGCGAGATAACAGTCTATAGAATGAAGATAGACACTTTGTTCTGATTAGATTGTAATGTGATATATTTTCAATTTGGGAGATGACTTATCTTGGCTGTGGTAGATATATTGGTATACGTCCTAGTGGTTGATATATAATGGGCTAGACCTAAAGTGTAATTGATTTGTTTAATAATTTCTTTTAGTTAAATCAATTCACTTTAATTCTCAGTTATGTAAAGATATTAATCCTGAAATGAATATGACTATGTATTTATGACTTGTGTCTTTTGATATATCAAGGGTGAAACCACAATGGTTGAAGCTCTTCTAAGAAGAGTTAATGTCATCCTCTTAAAGGTATTAGTCGGGATTTGTAAAACATAGGAGATCATGATCATTTGGTTACTTATTGATTGAATGATATTCTTTTTGTATGGATTTATAAAGAGTTCGAATGGTGAAAAAAAAAAAGAAACTTTAAGATAAGATAATCGACAAGGTAAAATAGACCTTGTCCTTGAGTCGATTATGGATACCCCTATGAGATATTGTATATAATGATGTATAATGGACAAAAGAGGATTGGTTTTTTGGATCTTGGACAAAGGTAAAATGGAACTTGTCCTTGAATTAATTATGGATACCCATGAGATATCACATAGAGTAATGTATCGTAGACAAATGAGTATTAAGTTTTTTGTAGTAATATATATAAGCAAGAGTGCAACTTCGAGCTTTTAACAAAGTAGCACTGAAGTTCTATAATAATTGAATGGATAAATAAAATTAATTATCTATAATTGTTAGAATTTGTATCATATATGTCTATTGGGTCCATTTGCTAGCTTACAAATTCCCTGTAATCAGTCGGGAAGATTGGTATACAACTAGTAGTATACAAGTCTACCATCAGGGGTGGACTTGAACACATACCATAGACTCTCTAAAAGAGACTAGGTGCCGCCTAGTCCCATTGCGACTATGGTACACATCTCCTAAGTTTAATGGACGGAGTCAAATATATGGAATTTACTGGAGTGTACGGTCTGGTCAACCGGTACGATTGCTATCTTAGAATCACAAGAGAGTGTTGTCTGGTCTGGTGATTAATTTACTGTATATAGCAATAATGAGTTTGAATCAACTTTTTAATGATATGATTTATGATTGAAAGTAACTGTACATGTTTTATTGTAAATTTTAATAAAATACTCATAAATTGAATTATTAAAAAATTAATTTAATAATTAAAATAATAATACTTACTGGTAAAATAAAAACTACACTTTCTATCATAAGTTTTTGCACTAAAAATAATAATAATAATAATAAATAAATAACCGCATTATTTAGCAAAGAAGATAGTACTAAAATGGTCATGTGTTAGCGAAAATAGAATGATAACTTGAAAGAAACCGCCAAAAGAAAGGATTCATAGAGGCAAATTATATACTTTATGCACATAAATGAAAGAAGAATAATGATAGTTTTAGTGACTAAAATTTTAGCGACTAAATACTTATAGTCGTTAAATTTATCATTTTACGACTAAAAGTTAGTCGCAAAAATATTTGGTCGAAAAATATAATGTTTTTGACACCAAGTCTATTGACAATTAACCCGTTAGCCATTAAAAAGGTAGATTCAGGCATCAAATATTAATAATGGAGAGAAGACTAAACTTTTACGACTAAAATAATTTAGTCATTGAAAGTATTATTTCACGATCAAAACTTAGCGCTAAGAGTAATAATCTTTCGTGACTAAAATATTAGCTACAAAAAAATTATAAGAAATTACACATTCATCGATCAAACTCTTTTTCTCGCTAAAATTACTTTATTGCCACTAAGCTTTAGTCACAAAAACATTTAATAAAAAGTATAAGTTTTTTTTTTTTTTTTTACATGACTAAATTATCAAATGACTAACATTTTAGTTGTCGAAGGTAAAATTTATTAATCAAATCATGTAAAAGTTTTGTACTATTTACTTTTTATTTTTTTCATATGTTGATTAAAAAGAAAATCAACAGAGAAAAAAAAATTATATATATATATATATAACTACAACTAAGCCAACAAACTAAAAATTATAGTACTTTTCGACAAAGGATGGAGGATGGTATCACGAGGACTATGATTGTGCCGGTGACAGGGGTGGGTGTAATGAATTGGAATTAAGGCAGGCTTGGGTGGGACGGCCACTACTTTCGGTTGCACTGTCTGATCATCAGTGGGCTTCAACTAGGTTTCCTTCTATTCTTTTTCCTCCGCATTCGACCCTTGAAAAAGAGAGAGAGTTAAGAAAGTGTGAGAAGGAGAAAGAGTCAATATGAGAGATTATCCGACTATTGGTTTTGGCACCCTTGTTTTGGCTGGAATCGGATTGACATCTCATGTCCAATTTTAGTATCCTAAATGATGTCTAACAATATTTTGACACATCATTGAAAAATGTTAGATTTTAAGGTATAAAAAATCAATTATTAATTATTTTAAAATTTTTAAAATGACATGACATAATATTATTTGTTAGATACCATTTGAGATATCAAAAATTAGACAAAGGATTTGAATCCGTTTTTGGTGGGCAGTTGAAGACAAGGGTACACTAGTAAAAATTGTTGATTTGATGACGGTTATTAACTGTTATCTAAAGTTAACATGACGGTTAGACAACCATCGTGTAATCCACCATCGTGGAAAGGTTTAAGATACCACGACGATTAATAAACTGCTGTGGTTAGGTGATATTCCACGACGGTTAACACCGTCGTCGAATAGAGAAACAAGGCGGCAAGACTTGCTAATGTGAGGACTTTACACGACGGTTTTTCACCAAAACCGTCGTGTAAAGTGGGGTTAACACTACGGTTTGATAAAAAGCGTCATGTAAAGTGCAGGATCATTTAGCACACCATTGTGTAATGTGAAGTTTACATGACGGTTTTAGTAAAAACCATTGTGTAAACTTCACTTTACATGACGGTTTATTTAGTAAAAAATGTCATGTAAACTACACTTTACACTACATTTTTGGTGAAAAACTGTCGTGTAAAGTTCAAATGAATTAAAAAAAAAATTCACATTTTTTGATGATTTCCCACAGGCGGCCTAACCCATGTGTTATCCAATACACGGTCCTGAATAGGATTGACAAAATAATAACTACATTATATCAATATAAAAATACCATCCACTACATTACAAGTTTACATATCATATTTAATGAATTGCATTTAAATTTATGTCATTCTCCCCTAATCGAATACATATCATCACATGTATAAAACACTCTGCTTTGAAGTAAGTCAAATCCATTAGCATTGGAGACTATGTCCCTCATAAAATCTAAAACAAAAAAACCACATTCAAAACTACCCTCTTGGCGAGGACAAAGACGATCCGAGATTTTTGTTTTATAGTCTCATCTCTTTTTAATCCCTTTTCTGGCTATAAGCTTTCAATCCATTAGGGCCCTAGCAAGTTTGCAAAATTCAAAATAATTAAGATGAATACCATTAAGATTAAATCAAAATTTAGCATATGAAAATTTACTTACATATTCATTAGATCAGTAAAATTGTCTCGTTTCTTATCCCGAAGTGGATCAAAATAATTAAGATGTTTTATGCTGGCTGAATTTCACCCAATCATCTTCTTCTATATTAAGGTAGTTGTCAATTACTTTTTGAGGCCGTTTCCACACAGTTTCTTGTGATAGGAAGTCCTCGACAAAGTCTTGTAAAGATCATGTCGAAAATTCCTTGCAGCTTCACCATATGATTTTAAACAAGCACTCAAAAATCCTTCATCCACAGTGAAAGAAGCAATAGTTTTTTTCCAAATTAGGTCTTTCATTCCGCCTAAATCACGAAATCTCCAATCTTGTATCCATATTGGAACGTGCTCTCGAGGAGTACACCAATCCAACTCATCAATTCATCTCCATGTTTTCCTTCCGGTTGTCCTTTCTCATCAAAGATGACTTCAATTCGTTCTCCTTTTTTCTTTACTATATAGACTCGTTTCATTAGACTTGCACTTCGTTTACCATCATCATTGGGATTAAATGGGTCTTTTCTTCGTGGTCTTCCCTTTTTGCATACTCTAACTCTATTTTGTGTCAATTTTTATTGCAACACTCACCTATATTTATTGCAACATAAATACACAAAACAAAAAAATAATCGGTCCAATTTAATCTAATCAAATTCACATTCACCAAGAATGTTAAAAAATCCGAGCATACTACACTAAATCTATATAATTAAAACACCAATTTTTTGCTTGTATATTAAATAATTCTATAGATTGCCCTTGCAAATGCAAGCATGCCCAAAATATTTGTATTAAAACACTAGAAACAAATTCCATATGATTAACCAAACGAAATTCCATTTTGACTTTTCATCGAGCATGTGGTGGGTGGAAAAAAAATACACAGAATATAGTCTACAAAGATCTTAAACTATCAAAAAAATGCACAAAAGATTTGTCTACAAATAGCAACAAAAATATTGGACAACAGTAAATACACAAATTACACTCTAAGAAAGTTACTAAAAAATTGTGTGTTTGTATTTTTGTTGGAAAACATAAAATTCAGCAAAAGAGTCACCTTGCTTTTCTTAAAAGCAAAAGAGTCACGGCCTTGATGGGAAGAGAGGGCGGTGAAGGCGACGGTGGAAAAATGAGAGAGAGGAGAGGGCGGCGGCGGTGTCGGTGGGAGAATGAGAAAGGGGGGGAGGGTGTCGGCGGGAGAATAAGAGAGAGTGGAGGGCGGTGGCGCCATCGGCGGGTGAAGGACAAAGAGGGTAGGAGAAATCGTTGTGTGGTCGAGAGGGAGAGAGAGATGAAAATGAGAAAGGATGAGGAAAATGAGTTTAGTAAAGGGTTTACGTGCGGATTTCAATGGTCAAATATTCGGAAAGTTTACACGACGGTTCCTTGTAGAAACCGTCATGTAATTGCAATTTTTTATTTTTTCCTTCTCTTTTTTATGTCATCCTACGGCCTACTACCCCGTATGTTATTTAAACAGTGACCCAAACTGCTATTATATTGATCCCTGTTCAACATTATTGTTCATATCATGAATATTAACACGATGGTGGTAACGATGTTGAACGGCAGCGGAGGATCTATTTTTGCATGTCTCTGTACTGTTTTTTACGGCTGCAAAACTGTTTTGCAAAATGAAATCAGGGCTAGTAGGGGTTTTTAATTGAAGATTACATGACGGTTTTTTTAAACCATCATTGAAAGTTACTGATTACACGACGGTTTAAAAAAATCATTGTGGAAATTCATAGATTATACGACGGTTTTCTTAAACCTTTGTGGAAAGTGGAGATTCAACGATGGTTTATTGAAACCATCGTGTAATCTCAACTTTCCACAACTATTTAAGAAAACCGTCATGTAATCTATGAGTTTCAACGACGGTTTTTTAAACCGTCGTGTAATCTCCGTCATCTATTCCAACTTTTGTAGTAATGGTAGTTTGATGACGTCCCCCCCCCCCCCCCCCCCCCCCCCCCCTCTTTTTGAATGTGCTATGAGGTTTGAGAAGAACCAATCTAGTTGATTGAAATGTTTTTTTTTCTTTAAAATATAAAACTAAAAAGAAAATGAAGAATCTAGAACCACTATTGAGATTTCCTCTCTACGTGATTTTGGCACACTTGTTTTGGCGGGCAAAGAGGTGGACGATAGTTTGGTCGCAGAGAGTAGGAAAGGAAGAAAAACGTGGGTGCGTGAAGAAAGGTGGGAAGTGGATAATGATTGAAGATGATTTGGAGGGTGGGGTGTGTGTAGTTTTCTTGTAAAAAATACATAATAGAATATATAAAGTTGTAAAGTTATTTTTCTCTTTCGTTATGTTTTAGATATTATTCTGTATACCATTTTAGTCTTGAGTTGTGTAATATATTCAATGTTTTATGATTTTTATTTTTTGTTTTTGTTGAAATCCAACGTCTTTACAAGCTGTAATCTAAGGAAGAATAAAATTTAAAAAAAAAAAACCATTTTATAATTTTTGTGTGATTTTTGATGTTATTTTTATTGATATATATATATATATATATGTATATATATGATTATATCATATTTGTGTCTTTTAGACGTGAACGACTTATTATATTTTGTGAAATAACAACAATTCATTTATTAATAAGATTAAACAGTCAAAATTAATTATGTATAATTATAAATTGATTGGGTCTTTCACTAAAATATCAAACCGCCACTTAGTTTTCTGAAATATGTAGTTTTAAATTGGTTAATGATATTGTGATAAAATTTCACCCTCCGATTTGCAAAAGACCAAACAAGCAAGAAACCAGAGAATCGAACACAAGGATAAACAAATTGAAATTAGAGGAACAAATCAAGCTAAGAACAAAGGATTTACTTGGTTCAGATCAATGATTCCTACTCCAAGGTAGGGAATCGCTCTCTAGTCCAATTCACTATGGTAAATGCATTCACAAGACTCAACAAGATCTCAAGATTTTTGAAATTACAATGCTTATCAGTTTCTCACTCTTTCTCTCTCAGATTCTCGAGAAGCAAGCACTCCCCAAACAACCCCTTTTACAAACCCTATAATATTCTCGTTTGCTAAAAAATCTAATCACCTAACAGACTCTTTATATTACAACAAAACCTATAAGATATTGACACATGTAAACCCTAGCGGTCACATTTAGTTATACTAAGCTGCAGTCCTAATATAATCTTGTAACTACAATTAGAGACTCACATGACAGATTTTTATCATAAAAACGCCAAACCATCTTTGAACTTACTAACGGTAGTGTAACTACTATAGGAATGTAAAAATTTAAGCTTAATTAGATTGCACAACATCTGTTGGTTTCGGTAGTATTAGTTTTTTATCGACTAGTCCTTCGAACTATAGGTCAAAGTTTTCGTTACGCCAACATGACCAATCGAGTAGATTAAAATATATGTGTAAATTGTAACGTTATAGCTATGATAAGGGTGAGATTTTAATATATATATTTTTTCCTAGCTGGTATTGATAGGCTTTTCTCAAATGAAAATGACATGAAAGGAAAATGCAACCATACGTATAATAACTGCAAATATATTACCTCCAAAGAAAAAAAAATACATAATTCTGCTCAAGTGAATGATCTCTCGGTTTAAAGGGAAAGAGGGAAATACTTTCTATAAATATGTCTGTTTATGTCGTAAAAGGTGCACTTTATATGTTACATAGCTGGATAACTATTTTAAATAAATAAAAAATTATTAGGAGTATAGGATTTGAACTCTACACTTGTGATTGAATTGTAAGTGATATTTTTTTCCCTAAAAGAAGAAGATTTTTTATTTTCTTTCCCCAAATGCAATGAGATTTTTTTTTTTTTTTTTAATTGTAGGTGAAAAAATTTAAACTCTACATTTTAAGATGTAGTCAAATGTGAAATTATTGATATGCTTTACTTACCATCACTATAATGAGATTTTTTTTTTTTTTAACATATTATTCTTGTCGCCTTTAAATATAGACATAATTATAGAGATTGTAAATGTAATTGTTGTGTTGGGTCCCTTCACACGTTGAGGTGGTGGCATATCAGAAAAGTGCCAACTTGATTTTTTTTTTTTTTTTTTTAATCTTATCCTTGAAATAAGTGGGCTCCACTTAAATAATTTGTTTTTAATTTTCTTTTGAAAGTGAAAGAAAAATATAAATCTCTTCTCCGAGTATTCCTAAAATATTAATATACTATATTTCAGAATAATATATGTAAATTATCAATATCCAATTTTTTCCTTCACAATTTTATCCGAGTCCATATGTAAACTAATATTCTAAGGATATATCCTATAGATATCCACTAATAACCACACATGCAAGAAAAATATTTTTTTTTTAATTTCTTTTTCTTTTTCTTTTCTTCTTTTTTTTTTTTATATTTTTAAGAAAAATAATCTTTCGAGAGAAAAAAAAAATCCAACATGCAGATGCTTTTTTTACTTTTCAATGAGATATGTCAATAATCTATTTCAAAATACAAGCACTAAATCCTGGGAAAATTTTATTTAGATCAAGATAAGGTGGAAAACGTGCAGAGAGTTTATTTATTACTGATTTTGTATTTTTTATTTTTTAAAATTAAAGGTGAGAATATTCAAACTCTGTATTTTTTGGTGAATTTAATTGTGAAATTACTCCTAAACTATACCTGCAACCATTTATTTATTATTAAATTCTAATGGGAATTGAAAAATGTCAGGATTTAGTTTTGTAATTTACATTGTCATATTAAATATTTAAAAGATGTTTACATATGTTCCACATATATACACATACTATTTTTGAATAGCATAGATATACACATATATTAATGTAATTGGCAAAATAGGTCAATTTATGGATTACACAAAATATTGCTCTCTCTCTCTCTCACACATTTTTAAGCCCATTGTTAATATCATCTATCGATATTTGTGTAATCCAGATCTTAGATATTACTGTAAATTTCATCTAAGGAAACAAAAACAAAAACAAAAAAAAAAACAGACAATTTGGGTAACACAGAAAAGTGCACTTTGAGAAAACACGAACAATTTCTTATAGTGATTTATTGACAGACTAATATTTGGCATATTTAACTCAAAAAAAAAAAAAAAAAAAAAAAAAAAAAAAAAAAAAAACAGTTTCTTAAACATAAATTTCCTTCACAACTGAGATTTTTGATCGATAGGAGCACTCGAATTCTAACATTAGGGTTAAGCTAAGTTAATATAACAGAAAGTACTATGACATAAGTTGTGAATAATATCTAAAAGTGCTCGTGTTATTTTTTCTGAAGTAGACAGATTCACTTGGATTCACCATCACTCACATCCCCACATCATATGAGAAAATACCCAAATTATCACCATTTTTCTCCATCTATTCACCAACATAATACAAAATTTAGTTTATTTAGTTTAATTTTGTATCATAATGATCTAATGTTACTTTTTTGTGTAATGTTGGTACAGTGGTCTTTAAATTTATATTATTAGGGTACTTTTTCCTTCACATATTGACCCTAAAATTTACAAGATTTTTCTTAAAATTGCACAAAGAGGAAGTTCTCCATCAATATGAAGAGTGACCAAGGTCTTATATGTCAAATTTCTTGTTTCATCAGCTAATTTGAAGCGAAAAAAGTAGACGAGGGCAATTGATATTATCTTCATCTGCCGGTAAGCGAAGTCCTTCCCAAGACAAATTCTAGGACCAGCCTGCAATATTTTAAAATACAATTTTATGCTACAAGTAATTATGTAAGTTAGTATTTGAGAACAAGTACTATTGATCTCAGCCACTTGTACTAACATTGGGCAAGTTTCATTTTTAAATTGGAGCAATACAATTTTTCATAGGTTTTCCATCGTGTTAATCTTGAAACTATTAAAATAGTGACAGTTTCGACTCTGAACTTTTTTTTTTTTTTTTTGGCCAACCAGCCCCTTAACTTATTTTATTTTATTTTATTTTAAGTTTTGATCATTGCCCAAGAATTTTCCAATATTTGGTGTAGACTATCACATGTCTGTTGTGATATAACTTGAAATTTAACAAAATAAATGACCAAAAATGTGAAGTGTTATTTTCAATGCTTTTCATAACCCTTGAAAATTAAAGCGTTTTGCAGTTTTTATGACTGTTTTTTTAAAGTTTTGAAATTATATAGTGAGTGACACTAATCTCTGATAAATTTCATAAATCGATAGTCAATTTTAGTCTTATTCATGGACTATTCAACCCAAAAAAAAAAAAAAGAAAGAAAAAAGAAAAAAGATGCCAAACATTCTCAATGAAGAAATACGTACATGAAATGCCACGAATTTGAATGGTGACTCTGGTTGAAAAACTCCGTTATTAAGCCATCTTTCGGGTCGGAATTCCTCAGCATCTTCGCCCCAAATGTAAGGCATCCTGCCCATGGCATAGGCCGCGTAGAACACTTCATCACCTTTCTTTACTTTAAAGCCATTGGGAAGAATGTCTTTTACATCTGCACATCTCCCATCCTATCCAAAACACCCATGGAAGATTAAATTATGTACAACCATTAATGTTACATGTGGATATTTAATACCATTTTTTCATTAATGAAATAGAAAGTTACATACTGAAAAGACAAATCAAATCCCGTACATTCCAACTAAGTTGTCACACGAAAAGAATCCCTCTAAAATGATCGTGCCATCAACTAATAACTGGGAAATTAAAGAAATTCTAGAAGAAAAAATGCATATAGAAATTAGGGAAATCTCATAACCTAATGAAGCAATCTGACTGGCCAAGGACAATGCATGTGACAAACAAATATCCGATTCATGAAGAGGCGCCTTATTAAGAATGTTTTTTAGTAGAACACAATGAGAAAAACCACAACTATATGTAGCTTTTTAAGAGCTGGATTCTTTTGTTCTCTTCATATTAATCTATATGCATGTTAAAATAAAATAATTAGGACAATGTTCAAGGGAAATAGTTATAGACATGTTAACTAGTCGTGTTCGTGTCAACCCGTTTCTTAATCATTTTAGAAAGTATCAAACCAAACACAATTTGTTTATTAATAGTGTTATTCGTGTCAACCCACATAACCTGTTTAAATAATTGATACAGTAATAACTTATTCAACATGATTGTGATAGTTTTAGCTTTTAAACTATTTATTATTTACCATGATAGTTTTAACTTTTAACCTGTTTATTGGTCAACTTATCTTTTCTTTTAAGAAAACAATTGAAGTTTGCTTACAAATTATTAAAATTCATATAATTTGAACTTAATTATTTGTATTATGTCTTATAATATTAGGTTATAAATGACATTTATATTTAATTGTGTCAGTCCATGTTACACAAATCAATCCAATTATGACTCGTGTCAACCAGTTATTGACCCAAATTCATTAAAAAAAAAAAATTCCATATCATCTAACTTCGAGTTGTGTTTGTGTTATGTTTATGTCGTGTCCTAGAGTCCTTCTTAGGTTTGATTATATGCACCATTATCAGCGGTCAAGATCAGATAAACAAAGGAAAGTCCAACAACTAATAATATTATTTATTAGCAATGTGAGTGGGTGGTGATTTTTAGCATTCTTTTGATTAAAAAATTGCAAATGATAAAGTGTTTGGGAAAAGTTAATTACCACTGGAACTGCAGGATAGAGCCTCAGAGTCTCTGTAAGTGTAGCATGGAGAAAGTGCATTTTCTGAAGAGTAGCATCACTTATATTCTCTATCAAGTCATCAATATTACTAATATTGGCAACACCATCCAATTTGCCAGAAAAAACATCTCTTATTTCTTGTTCAACTTTTTCCTGCACTAGAGGATGCTTGCACAACATGTAGAAGAACCATGAGAGAGTACCTGCGGAGGTGTCTTTGCCAGCAATCATGAAATTCAAAACTACGTCTCTCAAATACTTGTCATTCATTTTCTCTGGATCCTTCTCACTCTCCATTAGAAACCTTGAGAGTATGTCTTCCTTGCCATTATTCTTTCAAACACCAAAGATTAACCATCCAACGAGATACAAATCGATCAATGCTAATTGGAAATAAAATCATGTTTAATTCATTTTATAAGAAAAATCATAAGAATTATGCCTACTCAATCATCAAATTATACAGCAATATGTGTGTTCTCATTTTAAAAAACATATATCTGAACTTTTTTCATAGGGCTTCAATTAAAAAATATTTTGGATTCGTCACCAATTCTCTATGTTTTTTGAACCTCTTATTTGCTATCTGAAGAAATTATTAGCAACAGATTATCAGTGATGATGGTTTAGCATGGACATGTCGGCTCTATATTAGGTGTAGCGACAAACAAGAAGGCTATTATTAATGACTTTTTTCAACACTAAAAGACCTATTTTCTTGTATTGATTTAGGAGTTGAGGTTGGAATACAAGGCTCGTAGGAACTATTATTTTTTAGATGCCTTATCGTGACAATCAAACACTTAACCCAATGATGCTCGATATTTTTGAATTATTTGTATTGACCAAGTAAATCATAGTATTTCCCTAAATGAAAATAGCACTAAAAAACCCCGGGGCTTAAGCCCCTCGATCTTTTTTATTTTTATTTTTTTTAACTCTCTATCTCTCTCTCTCAAAAATATTAACCCCAAACTAAAATTTTTGGCTTCATTACTGATTAAAATAGCATGATAATCTTAAAGAAACACCAAAACAAGGATTCATATATAGAGGGAAAATATATAATTTATGCACGCAAACGAAAGGAGAATAAAGTTTGATGATTAAGCTTCTAATTAAAAAATGTTGACAGTTACTCACAAGGTCTCCTTTGAGTGCTAGCAATTTCCTCTTCGTCACTATAAGTTTTTTCACAAAATCATTAACGACTTTAGCTTCCTTTCTCAAGCAGGCTTCAGAACTGACATGTAGAAACCTTTTCAATTTCCAGAATGGATCTAAAAAGCGCCGATATACTAAAGCGTTTAAAGCATCAAAGGCCTTTGAGAACCGAGAGGCTTCTTCACTACTTGATCCCTCCGAGTCCAAGCAATTCAATTCCACTCCGAACCCGACTTCGAATATCGAATCCAGGGTGCATCTCATCAGCAAAGCCTACATTGCAAAAACCTATAGATTGAGCATGTACAAATGAAGCATCTACGTCTCGTCACGATCATTAATTCTAAGCTATGAGTTCTTAGAAAAAGAAAAGAATAGAAAAGAACAAAAGCTATGACTATGAGTACTATTGTAATATGGTAAAAGTTGATGTAGGTATTATGTTTCATTATATTTGTGGCTAAAAATAGGAAAAAGATTCTCCCGTTGGGTTGAATCACAGTACTCACGCCCACGCAGGGATGAATGGGTTGCCGTTGGATTCAGCCTTAAAGATCTCAACAAGTGGGTGGTCGGAGGGTTAGAATCCTATGCCAACCTAGAGGAGTTGTCTTTCCTGTGTGAAGTCTCAAAAACGGGAAATGACGGGGTCATCACCAGATCTTTTATTTAGAAAAAAAAATAATTAATAAATAAAACACAGTACTCACACAATGTGAACCTCACTAGATGGATCCTACCAGTAGCATTCACCATTTACTTATAAAATATTGAACCAACCTGGTATGAGTAATAGGGATATCCCCTTTTTCAAAATAATATCAGCAAACCCAAATCTAAGAACTTCTGAAGACCTTTTTGTTTTATATATATAATAGACATTGTTAAGGATAACAACTTTGTTGGTACCAATAGAAAAAACTCTTATGTTAAACAAAAATAAAATTGGCTATTTGCAAATATTGAAAAAGATGAAGAATAAAATATGAAATTTCTCTTTTAGAAAACCATCATTTTCTTCTAAAAAATGGATAATTATAATAATTACCCGTCATAATTTTGTCTGAATTTGACATCTCTACATATAAGACCAGTTGATAAAAAGATCTCAATAATAGTTTATATTTTTAAATCTCAAATTTCATTATGTTGATCAAAGGAATTTTTACTGTATGTATAGTATATATTTCTGAAAAAAGTTACATATATAAATAATATCTTCTATTTGGTGGTTCATTTCAGATGACTCACTTGCATATCAAAAACCCGACCCTCAAAACCTGAAACAACTCGAACCAACTTGGCAGCGTTTCTTCTGAACACACAGCAGCTGAAATCTCTGAGGACTCTCGTTGAGAACTCGAAGCTAGCGAGCTTCTTTTGATGCCTCCACTCCTCGCCGTCGGATAAGAAAATCCCCTTGCCGAACAAATCCGCCATGATTTCCCTGCTGTTTTCGCCTTTCGAGTACTTGTCGAAGCTGGTCTTGAGGACATGCTCGATGTTCCTAGGCTCAGTCGTGTAGATAAAGCTCTTCGGCGACGGGAGGAGGATGCGGAAAGTAGAGTCCTTCGCGGCGATGGTGGCGAGGTAGTCGTAGAGGCTATTGATGTGGAAGAGAAGGCTAAAGACGGTTCCTCTCACGGGAGGATACTCCGGGTTGTTTAGGGATTTTCCGGCGAAGATTCTTAGGGTTAGGAAGGAGAATGTTAGGAGGAGAAGGATTAGTGGAGTTGAGAAGAGGATAATGATGGTGTTGAGAATGTCCATTTTGATCGAAATTTTTTATGAGAAAAATACGGCGAAGAGAGAAGTAGTCTAGTTAGTAAAGTATATGTGGAATGTTCAAAACCGTCCTCTAAAATTTTATCTGTGCAAGTGTCCTCTATAGAAATGATATTAAATGTGTGATGATATTTTTGTGCTAGTGTTTGTGAAAGGAAAATGACATGAGAAGGAAATGCAACCATACGTATACTATTGGCTTATTTTATGTGGTGCACTCAACATGTAATGTCACCTTTATTAGAAAGAGATTTGAAGTCTATACAATTATTGTTAGACTATATCTGTAATAATTAAGTAAACAGTCATCTAGTAGAAAAATTATTTAATTTAAGTGAGTGGAAATAAATTATTTGAATTAATTAACCAATGGGTAAATTAATTTAATTCAAGTACGCTTTGTGTTATTGGAATAAAAATGATTTTGGTAATATTGTGTTTGAGGTTAATTTGTTGCAAAGGGAGATCGCCATCTCTAGTATCAATGATGACCTTTTTGTAAGAGATGCATGTTGTTGGATGATTTATTTTTCTTTTTATATTTTGTAATATTTTGGATTTATGCATTTTTTTGTTAATAGCTTTTTTTTTTTTTTTTTTAGAATATGATCTGATGATGTTTTTTTTTAATTAATTTTTGTAGTTTGTTTTAGCTTTTAATTTATGCGGATTTCTTCAAGTAATTTTGTCTTTCAATCTAGTTATTTGTGTTGACCGGTAGCCGACTTATTGGTCATTGTGTTGAAGATAAAGTAATATGATACAATAACTTTGTTAATATACCAGATTATGCTTCAAGCTAGCGACGACCAATTATTTTTTTAAAATTGGAAAGAATACTATCTGACTATTAGAGGTAGAAATGGCCGATCATATTTTAATAGATTATCAAAAGAAATCTAGCATAATACTTCCCGGCGACTTTAGTCGGAGCTAACCAATTACTTTGTGTAGAAAAATAAAAAATTAAATAATAGATTGTCAATAATTTAATATAAAAGTCTCCGGTGATCAGAGACCGGAGAGATACTAAAGACAGTCAGTGACCAATGTTCATTCCAATGATATCTAGTGGATTACCGGTGGCAATCTACCATATTACCTTCCTGGCTGGCGATGATAGATTCAATAAGGCACAACGTATTAATCATTTGACTTCTCTAATCGGACGGTAAAAATCCTAAGCTTCTAAAACTACAGGAATAATCCAGAGCTAGTTTTTTTGGTTTACCTTTTAGTTACGGTACATAACGCATCGAACGGTAAAAATACTAAGCTCCTAAAACTGGAGGAATAATCCAGAACTATGTCTTTTTCGCCCTTAAATGTGTAATGTTATTAGGCATGAAATGTGGAACATGGTTGTTCGTAGGATTTTTGTTCAAATGAAAATGACATGAAAGGAAAATGCAACCACACGTACATCGATATAAAGCTATCTAGCTTCATAAGATATATATATATATATATAGAGAGAGAGAGAGAGAGAGAAAGAGAATGATGTGTCACATAGATAGGATTAATAATTATGATTTATTCTTAGAAAATCCAAAGGTGGAAGATTGATCAATAATTATGTTTACGTTTGAAATCAATGGTGTAGATTTTATGTTATAGGATCCTAGGCAAATCAATGGCCAAGCTTTGGATGAAAAGTGACCAATGAGAGCTTAAGGTAAGGATTGGTATGATGGAAGATCCAATGGATGATAATAAGGATGCAACCTCTGATCAATGGTGGAAAAATTGGAAGAAAGAAAAACAAAAAATTTGAGAAAAACCAAAGGGGAATCCGGATATTGTGGTCAAAAGCAAGAAGAAATTTGAATAAATGAGAAAAACAAGAAAGTGGTGCATGCATGCAACCTCATGTAAGAGATGGCATGGTTTGTTTTTGCAATATTTCACAAAGAAGAGACAAGTGAAAGTGACCCATTGTCTTAACTTTGTTGAACAAAATTTTCAACCCAACTCCCTCCCTTAAGTGGCGGCAATGCAAGTGGGGAATGAGCCAAAAATTTTCCATTTTTACCCCTCAAAATACAGCTCCTTTAAAGCAAATGTTGACTAAAAACAAGCCCCCCAACATCTCATTTTATTCGCACACAAGTTAAGCTCAAAAAAAATCTAGCTTCTCTAGCCACCACCAACACTATTCTCCATCTCCCAACACCCCTCTAGCACCCTCCTCCCTCCATTTTCAATCTCCAAACAACCCCGTCACTAAGTTCGAAGAAGTGTGAAGCAGAGTTAGAGGACGCGTTGCTAGAGGTAAACTAGTGGTATTCTTTGTGTTTTAGTCATTTTTGGAAAATTAAAGCATGATGTTTAGTTATAATCTTAATTTTAGACTTCTTCTTACATAGGAAAAGGTTTTGAGAAGAACTTTGGAGGTCTGAGATCTTAACGGATCCACGGAGCATTTCGGTAAGATCTACGAACTTTGTTAGAGCTTGTGGATGTTGTAGTAATATGGCATGCATTAGAAACTTCGGTCTGAAAAATAAATTACATGATAAGATTCTAAAGAGGATAAGCTTTATTTTAGGCTTTAGAATCACTTGGTTTGCTTTGTATGTCTAAAGTTATGTGCATTTGAAGTTGTGACACAAAACTAGAGCGA
The DNA here is from genome assembly GCA_009761775.1 of Ficus carica. NCBI lineage: Eukaryota > Viridiplantae > Streptophyta > Magnoliopsida > Rosales > Moraceae > Ficus > Ficus carica. Next base: position 2,357,822 of record CM019742.1, on the reverse strand, counting down.
AAAGGAATCTCTAGGGTACAGTCTAATCACGGTTTTTATGTACTCCGAACCCTTTAGTCTCAAAATTTTGGATTATAAGTTATAAATCTAAAAACTAGATTCTGTAAGCTTTCCAACAAGGTATCATGCGACTCAAACAGATAAATGTGTAGTTTTTGGTGAATTTTACAAGTTTGGACTACGAACCGAGAGTTTTTACTGAAACCCTGTACCAGCCACGGGTTTTTGTATATTTTGGGTTAGTAAACCATAATGTTTTACAAAATATTTTTAGTGTATGAACTAGACACCGTAAGCTTTCCAATGACATATCTTTTGCTTTATTTGGACTTGCAAGTGAATTGTTATGATTTTTCTAAGTTTACCCATAAATCTGGACATATGGTACATACGTGGAACCAACAGTAACAAAACCTAAGTTTACGGTATGAAACACTCAAACACTAAAGGAAATAACTTGATGACTATAAAGTAGACATCTCCAGTTTTGAAATGAGTTGGTATTAAGTATATGATAATATGAAAATCATTACTTTATAAAGTTAGATCACAAATTTTAAATGGACTAAGATAAAATACACTATAAGATTACTGGACATATACCAAGAGACTACCTTAGCCCAACTAAATGATCATAACTAATGGAATTGGGCCATACAAGCCAAATACTAGATGAAAGGTATACACTTAGATGACTCCTTGTCACCCTAATTGATTAATTAATTAAGGAATAAACAAATAAATAAACTAATAAATATTTAACAAAATGTAATTATGCTAAGAAAGTTAATTAGTAATTAATAAATTAATTAATTAATTAAAATTAATTAATTATAAAAGTTAATAAGTGATAATTAGTTGTGTAAGTAAGATTATTATGTTGAATAACTACATAATTATAATACGTGATTAATTAGAAATTAATTTATCATTAATCACTGATATAATTGTTAATATATCTATGGATGATTAATTAGAGATTAATCAAACATTAATTATTAGAATAATCAAATTATTAATTATTAATATGATAATTAATAATTGATAATTATTATATGAGAAAAAATATTTAAGTAATATAATTAAATTATTAATGATATAATTATTAATTAGTCAATTAAAATCATGTAATTTATATATAATTGCTCAATTAATAAAGTAATATAACTATGATTCTATCTAATAATAAGATATTGTTAAATCAGAACAATTTTTCAAACTTGCGTAGTAGGAGGTACAACTCCGGAAGTTTAAGCACATAAGACAAGTATGTACAAATCTCACATACAGCATGGAACAAAATATTTTTCTTTGTTGATGCTCCACGTTGCTATGATTTTCCTTAATGATGTGATGGGTATATAAGTTATATGTATTGTTTTGATTAAGCATTTGACGTGCATAATTTCTTTTGCACTAATATTGTAACAACCGAAATTTTTACGGACTTGTGATTTCCTTAGAAATAACAGAAATTAAAGTTTGTATGATGTATGACAATATGAATTACATGATCTGATTTGATTATCAGAATATGTTCGAGTTCTTAGAGTGTTATAAGACTCAATGACGATCTACTAAATCAATAACGAGACCTTGTGGTAAAAAGGCAGAATCATGATTTATGTTTTTATTCTGGCCTATGTATAACCAGAATAACTCATGATCTGTATAAGACGGTACTGCCGTATAATAAGCAATATTCAAATTATACTGCAGTCGATTGTTATTGCAAATGCAGAGTTAAGTATAAGGTATGGGATTGCTTTAGAAAAATCAGGAATAATATTTGGAGCAAGGAGGACTAAGTAACTTCAAGTCCTACGAAAAACCTATACGCGGTCCAGTTAAGTGCAGATGAATTCTGGACTGCAGTTCAATATGACTGTACTGTTTTTAGTTAAAACAGTATTGATACTATTTGGATTTTTAAGAAAATGGATTGTGTATTAGGAGGGAATGCCAAACATGACATTACTCGGAGGCCAAGTAAGTAAAGATAATTATGTAAATTTTGGGATTTTTGGAAATTTGAAGGAATTATGTGGAAGATTTTGATTGAATAATTTAGTGGATAACTTTGAAGAGATTTCTTAGCCTCCAAGGGTTCCTCATGGCCGGCCACCTAAGGGGGATTTATGAACAAATATTTTATTTTTAGGGGCTAATATGTAATTTTAAGAATAAAAATAATTGTTGGAAATTCAAGAATTTTCACTTATAAATAGGTGATGTGGGTTTGCATGTGGACCATTTAGTTGAGCCTCACAGTTTTTAGTTCTCTCCCAACCTTCCTCTAGCCTTTAGGAATCGAAAAATGAGAGAGAGAAAGAGAGAGGGGGATGGCCGGTTCCTATGGTGGAGAGTGGAGCAAGAATTTTTACTCATGCAAGGATCTAGAACCACTCTTGCAAAAGCTTTAGAGGTATAATCTCAACCCTCTAACTAAGAATTTCATTAAGTTTGGTTTATGAGATTTATGTGTATTTCAAGCAATGGATTGTAAGAGCATAAGCTCATGCTTCTTATGTTATGGTTTTTGATGATTGGTTATGCTAGATCTATGGTTAGGGTAATTTAATTTCTAGATCTAAGCATGGGTTTGAATTTTGCTCTTGAATGAGTGTTATGGGTATGATTGCTCACCAAGTGCTTGTGAATATGCTTTTCACACGTTTGAATATAGTTATTGGTGAATGATGATCATGATGTGGATGTATGATGAATAAAAGGTTAGAAACAAAACCTAAAACCCTAATTTGGTAAGACAAGTAAGATTACCAATTTGGGTTTTGTAAGTAAGATGAACAAGTATATGAACGATAATAACGCACGTAACGCACTGCATGTATGTTGTAGGCTCACGGTTTCGACCGTTTGAAGTAGGGCTTGCGAATTTTTACGTAAAAACTAATTAAAAAACAAATTTGTCAATTCTCGGATCCAGTGAGACAGTAATCTAGAAATGTGATTTTTAGGCCTTTAGAGGCCGAATTTGGAAAAAATTAAAACTGTAAAGTTGTAGATAATTTAAAATTATAGGGGGCATTGTAGACGGTTTTTAAAAATAAGTCTCCAAAGGCCTCTGTTTTATCAAAATCGGAGACTGGCCTGATCAGACAAGTGTGCACGGCCAAGGGATTTCAACAAGGAAAACGGATAGGTTAAAAGCAGAACCGAGTTTTGAAAGAACAAAAGTTGTAGGATCCTTCGAGATCTACAACTTTTGTTAAGAAAACTTTTTCAAATTCAAAACAGATTTTAAGATTAAACTATATTTTCAAAACTATACAGTGTACAGGAAATTCCTGCACAGGATTTTTAAAACTGTACATGATACAGGAAATTCCTGCACATGCACCTTCAGTCAAACTACAAGGCTGTTTTCAAAGTAGTTTTCAAAGTTTTATGATTCCGATTAAAAAATGAACTACGGATTTTGTAAAAATGTTTTATAAAATGTCAGTTCATGTATTATGGTAAGAAATACTTAAATTACATTTTCAAGTAAACAAGATGTTTTTTAAGAAAGGAAAATACACTAAGTTACATAAGAATATGGTAACAATTCTATGACAAATAGTAATCGGATGGTATACCGATTTGGTAATCAGATGGGATACCAATTTGTTATGTTAGGGCCTGTATCCATGATTACCAATGGTAACCGGATAGGATACCGGTTTACTATGTCAAGGTATCAATGATAATCGGATAGGATACCAGTTTACTGTGATAGGATTTGTATCTATGATTACTAAAGGTGTTCAGATTGGATACCGATCTAGTATGTTATGGTTTATGATAAGATAGAACGACTCTTATCTTACGTCTTGTTTGAAACAGGAATATGACTCAATGACGATCTACTAAGTCAAGAACGAGGCATTGTGGTAAAAAGACAGAATCATGATTTATGTTTTTATTATGGCCTATGTATGACCAGAATAACTCATGATCTATATAAGACGGTACTGTCGTAAATTAAGCAGTATTGAAATTATACTGCAGTCGACCGTTATTGCGAATGCAGAGTTAAATATAAGGTATGGGATTGCTTTAGAAAAATCAGGAATAATATTTGGAGCAAAGAGGACTAAGTAGCTTCAAGTCTTAAGAAAAACCTATATGCAATCCAGTTAAGTGCGGATGAATTATAGACTGCAGTTCAGTATGACTGTACTGTTTTAAGTTAAAACAGTATTGATACTATCTGGATTATTAAGAAAATAGATGTGTATTATGAGGGAATGCCAAACATTGCATTACTCGGAGACCAAGTAAGTGAATATAATATGTAAATTTGTGGATTTTTGAAAATTGGAAGGAATTATGTGGAAGATTTTGATTGGATAATTTAGTGAATAACTTTGAAAAGATTTCTTGACCTCCAAGGGTTCCTCATGGCCGGCCACCTAAGGGGGATTTATGAGTAAGTATTTTTTTTTAGGGGCTAATATGTAATTTTAAGAATAAAAATAATTGTTAGAAATTTAAGAATTTTCACCTATAAATAGGTGATGTGGGTTTGCATGTGAACCATTTAGTTGAGCCTCAAAGTTTTTAGTTCTCTCTCAACCCTCCTCTAGCTCTTAGGAACCAAAAAATGAAAGAGAGAAAGAGAGAGGGAGATGGCCGATTCCTATGGTGGAGAGTGAAGCAAGAATTTTTGTCTATGCAAGGATCTAGAACCACTCTTGCAAAAGCTCTAGAGGTATAATCTCAACCCTCTAACTAAGAATTTCATTAAGTTTGGTTTATGAGATTTATGTGTATTTCAAGCAATGGATTGTAAGAGCATAAGCTCATTCTTCTTATGTTATGGTTTTTGATGATTGGTTATGCTAGATCTATGCTTAGGGTGATTAGATTTCTAGATCTAAGCATGGGTTTGAATTTTACTCTTGAATGAGTGTTATGGGTATGATTGCTCACTAAGTGCTTGTGAATATGCTTTTCACATGTTTGAATTTGGTTATTGGTGAATGATGATCATGATGTGGATGTATGATGAATGAAAGGTTAAAAACAAAACCTAAAACCCTAATTTGGTAAGACAAGTAAGATTACCTATTTGGGTTTTGATAAGAACGTACATAACGCGCTGCATGTATGTCTTAGGCTCACGGTTTCGACCATTTGAGGTAGGGTGTGCAAATTTTTACGTAAAAACTAATTAAAAAACAAAACTGTTAATTCTCGGATCCAGTGGGACAGTAATCTAGAAATACGATTTTGAGGCCTTTAGAGGCCGAATTTGGAAAAAATTAAAACTGTAAAGTTGTCGAGAATTTAAAATTATAAGGGACACCATGGACGGTTTCTTAAAAATGAGGCTTCAAAGGCCTCTATTTTTATCAAAATCCGAGACTGGCCTGATCAGACAAGTGTGCACGGCCAGGGGATTTCAACAAGAAAAATGGATAGGTTAAAGGCAGAACCGAGTTTTGAGTAAAGAATGATAAAGTGTAGGATCCTTCAAGGTCTACAACTTTCATTAAGAAAACTTTTACAAATTCAAAACAGATTTTAAGATTAAACTATATTTTCAAAACTATACAGTGTACAGGAAATTCCTGCACAGGATTTTTAAAACTGTGCATGGTACAGGAAATTCCTGCACATGCACCTTCAGTCAAACTACAAGGCTGTTTTCAAAAGTAGTTTTCAAAGTTTTATGATTCCGATTAAAAAAAGAACTACGATTTTTACAAAATGTTTTATAAAGGTCAGTTCATGTAATATGGTAAGAAATACTTAAATTACATTTTCAAGTAAACAATATGTTTTTAAGAAAGGAAAATACACTAAGTTACATAATAATATGGTAACAATTTATGACAAATAGTAATTGGATGGTATACCGATTTGGTAATCAGATGGGATACCAATTTGTTATATTAGGGCCTGTATCCATGATTACCAATGGTAACCGGATAGGATACCGGTTTACTATGTCAAGGTATTAATGGTAATCGGATATGATACCGATTTACTATGATAGGATTTGTATTTATGATTACCAAAGGTAATCAGATTGGATATCAATCTAGTATGTTATGGTTTATAGTAAGATAGAACGACTCTTATCTTATATCTTGTTTGAAACAGGAATATGACCTGTTGTCGTGCCTTGATTGGAACGATAGACCAAGAGTGTATGACGACTTGTAAGTATAACTCCGCCTACAGCATGAGCAAAATATCTTTGTTGCTTTGCATGTTTTTCAAAAACTCATGTGTTGATTTAAATGTTTTTATTGCTTTGCATGTTTTTCAAAGCATCATGTGTTAATGTATGTGACGCATATTATTTATATTTTATTACTGTGGCATCATGTAAGCATGCTCACTAATAATAAATCACATGACAAGGCTATTACTAAACCAAGACAAGTAAAGTGTCGTACCAACCTCCCGTTGATGCGTGGAGGATTATGTACGTATGTTTAAGAAAATTCTTAGACCTTCCGTTGATGCGTGAAGGGTTATGTATCTCCCATTGATGCGTGGAGGATTATGTATGTTTAAGAAAATTCTCAGACCTTCTGTTGATGCGTGAAGGGTTATGTATATGATTCCCAGAATTGTTAAGGACCTTGTAAACCCTAACTTTCTGTGGATTGCGCGCATTTGGTACGTACACAAGGGGCCCATATGTTAAGCAAGATAATAAGTTCATAATAAGTTCATAAGGGAAGCATAATCGATCATAAGAAAGCATAATTGGTTCATGCATTATCAATTTATACATTCTTTTATCGAAATATTTTTGCGGAATAGAAAGTTGTACTTACTGAGCATAAGCTCATAACTTACGTTCATGCTGTAGGTAAGCAACCTACCAGCAATACTTGATGCAAGACTGTGGAGAGATGGCACCGCAGACTGTGAAATTTGGGTTGGACACCGTCATGGATTTTGGAAAATATGTTTTGTAAAATATGTTGTATTATATTATGATAAGTCGATGGTATTAGTATATATATATATATATATATAAATATGCGTTTTGAGTTTTAAATTAAGTTTAAAAAGAAAAAGAAATTTAAAGAAAAAAATATTTCCATATTTTTACGAAATACAAGAGTATGTTTAAGTATGTTAAGTATGAAGTAGCGGCCACGTAAGGTGGGTCGCCATAAGATTTGGTATGTAAGCACGGTAACGGCCCTACGTAGGTAGGGGCGTTACAAGTATGATTGACATGCTTCACAGATACTTATACCATAATGATAGATGCATAGTGATATATAAATCTTCATATTGTCACAATTAATAAAAATAAGGTTAACGAAAGATAAGCATAAGTGTCGTACCAACCTCCAATTAGTGAGAGGATATGATAAGAACGAAAGTTATAAGTTATGACCTTGAAGGTGGTTGGAGGGTCAATCCCTCAACTCTCCATTGGTTGCGCACATATGGGCATGACATAGGGGCTCTTAAGTAGATAAGACATATATATAATGAAGCATAATTAAACACACATAGATCACATGTATTTTTGAACATTCATGTTGTTATGCATAATGATATGAATTTATGAAAATATTTTGTGAGGTATTATTTGTACTTGTTGAGCGAAAGCTCATACGTGTGTGTTCGTGCTATAGGTATCGCAGGTAGGCAGCCCACTACTTAGATGTTTTCTAAATTGGTGAAGCTGTGTGGAGGCGATGAAGGAAGTGAGTGAGATAACATCACGAATTTTATTTCCGTATTTAGACTTCTTAAATTATTTTGTATCGACTATATTTATAACTATGTTTTTATATTTTGGTACTACTAAACTAGTATGAGTACTTTATGAGAAAAAGACTTTAGAGTCTTTCCTTTTAACTTACATGAAGTTATAACTTTTTTAATATCATCTAAGTACGAATTTGAATAGAATATTTATTACCTAGAGATTTTCAATTTCCTCTGTTAAAAATTTTAGTTTATTAAACTCTTCAAATACAAGTATAATCTGTATGTAAAAATAAATAAAAATAAAAAAATATGTATTTTTGGAACCTAACATAAATAAGTATTAAGATTAAATGAATTAAGTAAAAGTAAGTTAGTTAACGGTCTGAAAAGTCAGGTCGTTACACTTACCCGAATAGAGAGATATCTATCTCCTAAAAAAGACATTTTTTTTCCCTGAAAAAATGTATGAGATCATCGTTTTTTAACATGTCACTCGTCAATTTTAGAGAATTAATTAATGGCTCTTAAATAAAATATCAATTTTCTAAGATTAAAGTTAATTTTGAGAATGTATAATTAAACCTAAATAAAACAAAACAAATTAATGATATATTCACGCTCAAAGATAGAGGGGTAAGATGAAATTTAAACAGTGATCATATAATTTGATTATATAGTAAATGCCTATGAGTGGTCGGATATGGTGAAAGAGACAGCTAAGTGAATGTGTAAGACAATTACAACTTTCTAATTGAGTGAGGTCATGTACTTCTTGCTGGTATATTTAAAACCTTTCGAGTTTTATAGAGGTCAAAAGCATATGAATTATCATAAGAAAAGTTATGAATACTACATAATTTAGTGAAAATTTTGTCCCAATATTTAAAATGAAATCTATGGTTTAAATCTATATTATCACATTTATAGGAAGACTTATTAAAATTATTTATGAAGACCTTTTTCTTTTTTTTTTCTTTTTTTTTTTTTTTTTTTTTTTTGTGAAATAGAAATTATTTAAATGAATTAAAGTTTCTGGCGGATGCTTCCAATCAAACATGATGACAAAAGTAACACGCATGTGCGCGTGAGAAATATTTGGCGCATTATGGTTTTTATGATTGTGAGTTTTAATCCATTTTTTTAATAATAATTTTGCCCCTAATAATGCTCTAAATTGTCAATTTATATCCTTTTACCCTATTTTTCTTACAAAATTAAGAAAAAAATAATTATTTAGGGGAGAAAATTAAACTAAAATTTAAAGAATATAGTTAATTTAAATACATAAATATATATATATATATATATATAAGAGTTATCAAAACATGCTGGCGATAGACTGGCGCGAGGAGAGTGCAATTTGATGTGCTCGACAAAGTGGAAGAGAGGGAAAAGAGAGATGGGGACGGAGATAGAGGGAGGAGGGAGAGAGAGTGAGAGAGAGGAGATAGAGAGGGGGCAGTGAAGAGAGAGAGAGGCGCGGTAAAGAGAGAGAGAGGTTAAAAAGTGTATTAGGATTTGTTGTAGGGTTATGAGGGTATTTTAATCATTTTAATTGACAGTAAAATGAAGAAAAGAAAGTCAACGATCAAACTTCCAAACTAACATTAAAAGAGGACATGAAAAAAGAGTTTGTGCATTTGGAAGGCTATTTAAACAATTTTCTCAATAAGATTTTATTAAAGTAGCTTGTATTTTAATATGCTTATTTCAATTCCCAATTTGGAATGAATCTAGGAGAGTAAGGCAACAATGGGTCAAATTCTATCTCCATTCTCAACATCTGATATTTTCATACTTAGTTGGTCGGATTGTGGAAACTTTTAATTTGATTATCAATCTGAAAGTTTTGAGTTGATATGCAGATTTATAGAGGCATATGCGTGCTTTCCTATTATAATTGAATATGTTTCTTTTATTTTTTATTTATTATTTGATACAGTGTTGGAAAGATCACTCTTTTTATTTTTATTAACTATTGCCCAAAAGACCAAATTATATTGTTTGGAATGTCTTTGAGGTCAGATGAAACATTTTGGGAACCAGTGGCTGTTGAACAAATAGCTAATTAAGTTAAAAGTGACCACAAGTTATCACTTGGCATGTGAAGCAAGCAACAAAACTATCTTTTACAATGTACACAATTTTGTTCTTTTATGTAGTTGTAAGCTTAAATATAAGTATATTTATACATCTATGTATATACATATCTATACATATACAAAAGTGTGTCAAAAGACATTTTGACGCTGCTATTATGAGAATCACTTTTTCTTTTTCTTTTTTTTCCTAAAATATTTCAGTTCACCATATTGTCTCTCATCTACCCATGAATTCAGCAACAATTCAAAAAGCTAACCTATTCCAAATCTTTGGATCTCCACTTATTTTCAACTCCCCGAAATATTTAGTCAAAGAAAACATATTTATTTGTTTGATTTTTTTTTTTTTCGTGTTACTTTTATTGTTATTTATAATTAGTATTTGTAATATTTTAAAATATTATAGCTTTATAGTAATATTAAATAAATATATGTTTTTGGAGTTAATGCGTCGACTTTTTTAGAAACTCTATTTCCTATAGAAGGAAAAGTTAAAAGAAAATAAAGTATAGCTTATTAGGTATCGATTGAACCAAGACTATTCATAAATTCATAATGGAATTAATTGCATACTGATTCCAATCTAAAATAAATGTTATGCTAAAATTTCGTTTAAAACGATGTGGTAGAAGGTAACATGCAACTTGAAAGATATGATCAATTGTGAATTCTTACATTCACCATTTTATATTATTTTCTTTACTTTTTCTTCTCTTTTTTACATATATGATCTATATCTATATAGTTGCCATATATTAGAAGAGGGAATGACACTTTTATAGTGTCATTTATCCACACCTCCAAGGGCACCCTTTAACACATCCTGCGCTCGCCACGTGGTTTTTTTCCCCTTTTCGCTTTGATTCACTTGTCTATTTGTGTGTGTGTGTGTAGAGGAAAGGTTTTGTATATGGTGGACGGATACATCCAGTAGTCGTAATTTTTTGTTTAAAACTTGTAACAATTATTTGATTTATATGTAATTTTCTATTTGAAATTTTGTAACGTCATACTAATAAAATATTAGTGCAAATGATAAACATCTCTAAAAAATATTGTATTGAAATCACCTCGTTGTTACAACATCCCAAAAATAAAGTTACAAACTTCGTTTTATAAGGATGTCGGATACCGACTCATGTATCCCTATATATGTACACATATATGCACATATAGACAATTTACTTTATGAAAAATCCATATATACCACGCAAAAATGCTGTCTTTTCAAAATTATTTGGACACGCCAACTTTTATTCGAAGGAAAAAATAGAAAGAAAAACACTTTTCTGCCAACCATACGCCGTTAGTTGGCACACTACTTCCCATTGCTTGAAGCAAATGTTGGATAAATCCTTATTCGGACTTCTACTCCCACATGCAAACTTGACCATTCAACTACTTTTCTGGTGAAAAATAAAAAAGAGTACTGACAAATTAGGACCATTTAAAAAGATCTTTAGTTTTCATAAATTACTCGGTTATGATGGAGAAAAACTAAAGTAGATTTCTTAGAGATAAAAAACGTTGTGTGTGTGTGTGTGTGTGTGTGTGGATATGAGTAGTTAAGGCTTAATCTAAGACTCAACTTCTGGTGACATTTTCTTTCTTTTGCTTACTTGGGGTTTTGCTTTAACCATACCATATACAAATAGTGAAGCAAAAGCAATCTTACAAAAGAGGAGATAAAAAGAAGAAGAAATCATTGTGATTTTGATGAGAAGAAGAAGAATGCAGAAAATAAAGAGCTTTGGGAGTGTTGGAAACTTAAGTAGTGGAAGGCTATCAACAGATCAGGAATATCCGAACCACGAGGATCACGATCATCAGGATGTATCAAGATTGGCGATATCAACATGTCAGGCCAGAGAGGAAGAGATTGAGAGGATGAAAATGGAAGTCAAGGAAAGGGTTGAGCTTCAATTAGGCCGAGCCGAAGAAGAGACTAGGCGTCTTGCTCAGATTTGGAAGTAAGTTGCCCTGTGTTTGTGTTTTTCTTTGACTCAGAGAGTTTGACATGCTCTCAAAAAAGTAGTTTCAACATTTTTCCTTGGTAGAAAGTTGATTTCAAATATTTGGTTGTTGAATGTAACGGTGAAAATGAATAGAAATAGATCAAAGTGTCAGCTTTCTACATCCCAACAACATTGGCACTGAGAAAGAAGACTCAAAACCCGATCAAATGATCATCGATTACTAAAAACTGCTTCAAGTGAAAAGCTTTAATCTCTGCAGGAACTTGAAGAAATGGCAGATCCGTTGAGGAAGGATGTTGCGAATGTGAGGAAGAGAATCGACATGGCCAATCGAGAGCTTAAGCCATTGGGACAGAGCTGCCAAAAGAAGGTGCAACAACATTTTCTCTGTGTTATTTATTTTTATTCTTTAGCTAGACATTACTTAAATATTCGGATTTAAAACCATAGAAAACATGGAGAAAAGTAACAAAGGATAGTTATTAAATCAGGCTAATTTATTTGAAACAGGAAAAAGAATACAAAGAGGCACTGGAATTGTTCAATGAAAAGGGCAAAGAGAAAGCTCAACTAGTCACCACACTGATGGAGGTAAGTTTTGCCAAAATTTTCTCTAAAGAAGCATTTTATTTTCTAATATAGATTTCTTTTTAATTTTATTTTATTTTTTATTTTTTTCATTTTCGATGTCTGGATGATATCTTCTTTTATTTTCCAGCTGATGGCTGAGAGTGAGAGACTGAGGATGCAGAAGCTAGAGGAGCTAAGCAAGCACATAGAAAAACCACACTAAATTAAATTTTCGTGCTTTTTTTTATTTTTTTACTTATTTGACATGTGTGTTTATTTAGGACAATTTTAATTATGCTGTTTTTCAAATAATAATTTGGATGTATAAAGAGGAATTTCATGCTCTTTAAAACATTTGATATGTTGAAAATTTTTTCTGCTATTATTTCACAGGATTTTTGCAGCTCTTGTAAAACCTACAGGCCATTTGAATCAATAAAAGTTCAATGTTTCACATTGAAAGTTATTGTTTTTGTATAAGCACTAGATTATGTCAATCCAAATACATAAAAGGGTGGAGGGGTTGTGTCCAGGGTCTCTCTCAAATAGTGGACCTCATGTAGGTCCCCACCATTTTAGGAGAGTCAGATTTAATCTTGTCTAGTTGAATAAAGATACTCCAAAAGAGTAGTTAAAAAACCATCGGTTTGATTTCAAAAGTTACTGCAAGTCAACTTTATTTTTTTCGGTTTTTTTGTCTGTCACAATCTAAAAGTAACCTTTTATTTGCTTTTCAAAATTTTTTGTACAAATGCGTTAGTTTTGGTGCCAATCACTTTTGACTTATCTAAAATTATTTTACTCGACTTTGTGCAAAGTTCAAAAACTGGCTATATCCATTTAGGCTTACAGACTAATGAAAAAAGGGAAATAATTAAAGGAAGAAAGAGCTCAATAGCTTTTTTTTTTTTTTCTCTTTTTTTTTTCCCAACTTAAAGAAGTAAATTAATAGCAGGTTTAGAATATTTAGTAAATAAACCTATTTACTTTTTTAAAAAATTTAATCTGCTATTTTAAAACCTCCTAGTGACCTATATGTTACAATCACTATTTTGAGATTAAAAGTTAAGCTGGGATTGTTCTCTTAATTAAGTTCTAATCATGCTTCTGCATTCTCAAAATCGTTGCGAAGCAGTAATATTATGTGAAAATCACTTCCAGGATCTTTTACTGAATAGAGTTCTAAAAGCTTCTTTCTAAAATCAGCCGTTTGTGAAATGATGTGATCAAAAATTAGGTTTTACAAATGCCAGTCGCTGAAATTCTCTAATACTCACTTTAAGAGCAGCACCAACAATCTCAAAAGTCGCCCTAAAACCAAGTCACTAACTCATTGGGACTAGCTCTATTGGTGAGGAAAGGGTGTTAAGGGTCTTAGATCCGGTAAATCCAAGGTTTGAACCGTGGCAAGTATAAAAAAATTGGGGTGATGAGTGTTTACCAATTTTTTTTTTTTTTTTTAAATTGCACCAAAACCAACACAGTGTCAAAAAAACTACAATGATATCTGCACTACAAGCATCGAAATTTGAAGATCAAGCATATAAAATATTTTTTTGGCCTGATTCTATAATGGTCCATCACCTATATGCCAAGATTCCATCATTGATGAGCCGATCGATCGCTATTAGACTTAGTGGTCTTTCACGGATAGACAATGACATTAGTTAATCACTGATTGATATCAATCTCTCAAAGTCTATCAGTGAGGGACATCTAAGTTATTTATCATTTAGTCGATCAAATGATGAACAATTTCAAAAATACGGTCAGATTCATAAGTTGAGAAAACTTGAGACATTTATTAAAATGGCTTAAAAAAAAGGTCATTTTCCTATAAACCCCTTTTTAAAAAACAGGAGGAAAAAAAGGTTGTATTTATAGATTAATGAACAAAAGATCTATAGAAGCTATATTGCCCAGGTAAGCCACAAAAAAAGACATTAAAGGAAAAATAAATAGAAATAGAGAACATCCATCTAGGCAGTTATAATGTACATGTTCTATAGTAGTAGCCTTTGCCGGTCACTAAAGTAAACTCACGCAACTTAGCTGATCTATACCTTTTTATCTCTCTCTTCTTTAGTCAGATGGTAGTTGTTTGTACTCTGCCAACAGCTTCCGAATATCATCCATGCGCAACTGAAAATGATCAAAACGGAGATAAGCAAGGCGAAAAGAGAAGTAAAAGATATAATATCAGAAGATGCATTACAAGTCAATAGGCTTAACAGGTATTAAACAGACAGTCACATTTACTTTCAGCAAAATAAATAGCAAAATAACTAGAAGGAAACGGACATGTCCTTTGTGTCGGAATATGGTTAAATAAATTAGCAACAAGAGAAACATAGCCCCGCAAGCCTCATTACCTGATGAGAATTTTGAACATGATAGTAACAGTAAGTGTCTTTTCCAGGATAACTAGAGGATTGTAAATGAGATGCACCATTTGGCCTGTATTGTCAAAAGAAAAAGGTTATTAAGGAAAAAATTTACGTTTTCACTGGTGTGGAAACTGTCTGTCTGTCGAGATCCAAGAAGAAACGAAAGAAAATGCGTTTGGTACTAATGTTTGGATTTTGGAATTTGGGTTTGGATTGATTGTGCGTTTATCTAGACGTTTGAATTGCTTAAGTTAAAAAGTGTAAAAACATTAAATGTGTTTTGAAAAAAAGAAAAAAAAAATCAATATGGAACTTGTTTCATTCGTCTCAAAATTCTATGCAATTTAAAAATAAAAAAATAAAAAATCTTATTTGGACTTATCTATACAAAGTTATGGACTTTTAAAGTTTGAGTTATAAAACTGTGTGAATAGTGAAGTTAAGAGAAAAAGACAACTTGGATTGTGATTGTATGGTTTGGATTGTAGTACCAAACACTAGTCTCTCCTGTCGGAAACACCATATCAATCTCACAAAACATAAATAAATATATGTATGTAGGGGTGTGAAATGCTGTTCTTACAAGTGGTGACGAGTAATCAGTCGCTGGTAGTCACGAAGCAAAGGCCCTAGCTCTTTAAGTCGTACCAAACTTGGTGTGGCATTTCTCCAGTGGTCACGTAGTGCCTGCTTGCCTTATTTTTTAGCGATAGAGAAGACAGTAGACGGAAAATATGTTGTAGAATTCTAGATGCATTGTTAAATATACCAAAAATACCTGAATATGTGAAAGTTGTCCATTGCCAGAAACTTTTTCTCCAATCAAACTAGACGCTAGTTCTATTAATTCTTTATCTTCTAATTCATCCACAATTGGAGCTCTATTACCAGAAAGTGAAACTGAAATCCCCAACTTTTTCTGTAATTCTGAGACAGCAGATTGTTCTCGTTGGCTTTCCTGTTAAAGAGGACAATCTTCATTTAGAAAAGCGTAAAAAAGTTTTACATTATACATTGTATTAGCATAATACAATCAAGTGAAAATAAAGCACATCTTTGATTAGCAACTTTCTTTGCAAAGGGAGGAGATATCAGAGGTTAAGAACATCAAGAGACTGAAAATTTGTTTCTATCAGGGAATAAACTTTCAACGACAAATTTATGTTTGCCGGTTTTGAAGTAAAATCACATCATAAAGATACAAGGATACTCATACCAAAGACTTTTAGTGAAGAAATGCCATAAACATAAGATGGGTCCCTATGGCCTCAGGAACAAATTATTGCAAACAACCATTCACTGTAGGATTGATCACTATCCTTGGAGTTTGAGAAACCAGGTTATAAGGTCATGCATGAATGATAATTATATTTTTTGGAAATGATAACAACAAAACACTCGTTCAATTAAATACATCTCGGTAAGATCTCAGTCAAATAGAAGCAACTCTAAACGGACATGAAAAAGCATACTCATATATTACAAATGGGAAGGGAAAAAATAACATATCAGGACAGGCACTAACCCTCATTCCAGACGATACGTCATAATTTCCTGATGCCGCATCCTTATCTTGAGGAACATCATTTGGTGAAGATGTTGTCCACCTTTTTGCAATAGGATCGTCTATTTTACCACAAAAAATAAAAAATAAGAAAATAATAGTAGAATAATAATAACAAAATTGACAATCATAAAGTAATTGGAAGGAGTATCTAACTCAGACTCCACATTGTCTTTGCATCTTATTTGGAAGAAAAACAAAAAAACAAAAACGAAACAAACAAACAAAAAACCACAGATAAACCAAAAAAATTTACAATTTTCTTCTGTGCTCAAACTAAAACTAAGCTTCTTAACTATCTCCAACCAAGCAGAATAATACTTCAAATATGTGTTTGCTTCAAATATTTTGTTCTTTTACTTGAGATTCTCTTTTAATTCATTCCATTAGCCAGAGGCAGGTTCCAAGTCATAAAATTTTTTGAAGGATTTGATGTAGAATTTTCCTTTCATTCACTAGAGTCTAAAATCACTCTCTAAGCCTTCTCTCTTTAAATTTTTCGCTTTCATTCGTAAGTTTGAGATAGTTAAGCAATTTTCCAATCATGGAATCACCAAAAGGATCTAAGCGACACGGTTTCTGAGAATCTCATAGATTCAAAATATTTTCACATCCAGAAAACTCAATGCAACCAAACCTAACTTATCCCATGAACAATAGCCAAGCAGTTTCAAGTTGAACAATAGCCAAGCAGTTTCAAGTTATGCATGACATGGTTCACAAAAAGTTGTAGGAGAAAGTAAACCGACCTTCAGGAACCAACCACCAGAGATCACCAAACGTTGTTTTCCCATCAAAGCCACCATATAACAGATAACGCGAACCTATGGAAGTCAGAGAATGATATGCTCGAGCCGCAGGTGGTTCATTTCCAATAGGTAAGCGCTTCCATTGTGCAGACACTGAATCGACAGAAAAGGCACATAGATGATTAGAAACAGGGAAAGAGTGAAAGATAGAGATAGCATTAACCAAAGTATTTGTTGGGTTAAAATTGTCAAAGTTGTATAATCTCAAGCACTGATTACTAAATGATATGAACAACTCCCACACCGTTTGTCGCTCAAGGGATCATTCACATCAATAAGTGTCAAAATGCATGTCAAAGGGCACACATTGTCATCGAAACAGTTTCTTAAGTTCTCAAATACACACTCACCCCTGTCTAAAACAATGCAGTCATTGTAATAAACATCATACCGACTCAACCAACCACCAGTCCCATGTCCTCCAAATAGTAGCAGCTGCAACGAGTAATCAGTCAGTTTTTGATAATTACACGAATAAGTGCAAGCATTCAGGACACTATTATGACCTCATCCTTGCGACCTTATCATGGCCAAAACGTTTCTTCAAAGTTGTAAGGACAACTATAACTTTTAGAATTGACTTTTTTCCTATATCATATCATTCTTTGGTGATCAAAATAAAAATAAAAAACTCTTGCTTTAGTTGTGATAACTGAAACACACCCTCTTGTTATCTTCTCTTCTGGTTTTAAGACTGGACCAAAAAATAGGTATAGTACCATACCACCACCCTCCGAGGAGCAGAGTATTATTGCTACAAAAAGTTTTGTATGCCAACACAAGGATTCAAATCTTTGTATTTTGTTCTCCTACCCCCTGCAGACCATACTAATATTAATGCTCAAGTTTAAATTGCAACCCAATATAAAGTTCCAACTTTACCTGGTTTCCATTTTATTTAACATCCAAAAATCTAAACTATGGGCAAAAAGAAGTATGCCATGAAAAGATCACAATAGTAAGGGAGTTCTGTAAGTGTCAATTACAATATGGCCTCCAAATGTAACTGTATGTCCGCAACGGGGAGAGGGGGCTTGTCCCGGAAGCTTTAGCTGTGTCCATGCAGGTGTTTCATTCTCTTCCTTCCACAACAAAGCATAAACAAAAACTTAACTTAGTTGACTAATAAAAGTATGCTAGTATAAAGATCATCTCAGACTGTTCTTTAGAATTGCATGATAAAAATCTAGCATTGTTCAAGCTAGATGATATTTTGGGGGGGGGGGGAGACGGGGACAGAGAAACGTTAAACAAAAAGGACAGGAAATCAACAATAAGGTTCTAAATTACAGTTAACATGTCTAAAATTATCTGGTTTGCCTTCTACAATACTTTCATGTGATCATATTGCCTCACATTTTTAGCTCTCATTTTGCAAATAACCTTAGGGGCAGAACTTCCAAAATTAAGAATCACTTGGTCGTCCCTACCTTTGCTCAGACATAATGCATATTAAATTTGTACCTTTCAAAAAATAAACCAAAATGAATTTGTGCAACGTCCAAGTGAAACCCAAACACACTAATACACCATCTGCGACACTCTCTCATTCAAATTATGACCAACATAAACGTGCATATACGATGTACATTACACCCTCGCACAGATGTGCATGATATATCTGTCGAAAACTTAGGAATTATTTGTTAGAGTTGTTAATAATTTTGTTTTATTTTATTTGTTATGATTCTTTGTTAATAAAAATCTGTTCCTTTAGTTTAGGAAACAGATTCTAGCAGTAGTATAGGAACTAATATCCAACCGATTAGTTAGGATCTGCCGGGTGGATAGTTTCCTATATATTGATGTAATTCAGATTTGATTCAATAAGAGAAATACGATTTTTTTTCTCTCAATTCTTACAATATCTATAGATGCTACATAACTAAATCAAAGTAAAATAATCTTATAAGAGAGATTTGCAGGTGTGATGTAAAGCAACACTTACCAAAAGGAAAATTCACATATTAAAACAAAGTACGATATAAAGAAATAACAATAAAGGAGTTTTGCCTATTTACCTTCTTCAATAAGGCCCTTCAAAGCCCATAAATCACCCATGATTGGACCTCCACCTCCTACAACAATTAAAGGAGCCATGTCAAGCAAAAACAATTTATCAAACCCAAAAGTCATATCAATTTGTATTATGTAAGTACTTGGATGATGGTGTATAACACTTCACCTCTGCCACCATAAACTAGTAATCGCTTCTCGACCATGGTTGCCGTATGGCCACATCTAGGTGGTGGTAACGATCCAGTAACAGGTAGCTCCATCCATTCAAGGGATACTGCTCAAGGAAGAAGATCAAAATACATACTCATTTAGGACCCATAAGATTGACAATAAGTGTGTTTAAAGCAACCGAGAAAAGAATTACTTGTGTCCAAGACATATACATCTGACAGCCACTTCTTCCCGTCCCAGCCACCATACC